>MJUU01013253.1:9511-37830 GCA_002080025.1 Modiolus philippinarum | reverse complement strand
GGGGGGGGGGCTATGGTTTTTTTTTTTTCTAAAAAAATATTTTGGATCTGATTTTATGTGAAAAAAAATATTTTGGCTGCCAAAATGATGAAAATTTTTTTTTCTGAATGAGGCTTTCTGCTCAAAAAAATAATGTTCATTTTGAAAAAAAAATATTTTGTTGATACGCGTGCAAAAAATAAATAATTTGTCCAGAAAAAAAACCATACCCCCCCTTTTCAGGTTAAATGGTCGGTCCCTTAAAAATCAAAACATTTGAACAATACATGCAATGACGTAAAACAAAAACCAAAACACGATTTTAATGCATATATGATGGTTATGGTTTCGGTTTCGGTTTCGGTTTTCAACGATGAAAGATGACAGTGTCTACTACAGAGATACTAAATATAACACTTGCGTGTTCGAATACAATTTACATGGATTATAATTTATTGAAATAATGTAAAGAAATAAATGTATAAATTTTTGGACGTCTGACAGTCTCTCTATTTCCAATAATTTTGTGATAGCAAGCGAAAAGGGGACATCTAGTACTAAAGATAATATCAGAAACATTCAACCGGAAGACGCTGACAGAGGACAAATACAATTTACAAAAGAGATGTTGGAAGGGGTTAAAATATAAAATATAGACTATAGATGGCCATAAAGTTACTTAAGTAAGTCTAAGTCACTATGAAAGTAGACCCAACTCTAGTTCATTTAGAAAGACAAGATTAAGAATGAGAGACCTTTGATAAGTCTAGGATGATGTTTATTTCGCTGAACTTGATTAATTTTTATTTAGGGGCCGACTCCGACCTACCGTTGGGTGTGGGGTTTTCTCACCGTTCATTGAAGGTCTTATGGTTGCTTTGAGTTGTTATTACTCCCCTTTGGGTCGTTGTCTCTTTGACACATTCCCCGTTTCCCTTCTTTTTTCTATAATAAAATGATGCAATTCGAATACACGTTGACGTTCATTGTTTTAATATCAGTAACCCAGAATCATATGTTAAATCGAAATATAGAAAAAAAAATCTGGTATGACAGAACATCTTCTTGAATATTTAAGAAACATAAATCAGTTGCAGACCTCACTTTTGTTCTAGCCTCATAATTTCTTTTATCTGCAAGTTTTAGCTACAAAGTCCATCAAGTTTTCGAATATTGATATTATCATGCGACATTGCTATTGGAGTCAAGCAATGGGAATAAAAAGATAAATTAAATTCTCTAAAAATTTGGAAGATTGAAGACAATGGCTGTTGGCGAAACAATATTAAATATATGTCATACGACATTTTGTCGTAATGTAAAATTCATTAGTTCATATTTCCGAAAAATTGCTACCAAAAAGTGAAACAAAGAACCTCAAATGTTTAATGTTTGACATATTTTTTCTGTCTCTACTACCGTTTATTTATGATTGGGATTATTTTAATGCCTGCAACTGCTTCGTCGTCTCTAAGGTGCTGAACATTATTTCAAACAAAGTGTAAAAAATGAGTTCTTTTTCACAAGAGAGGATATCCTAATAAGGTAATTAAAAATGCTTTAGTTTCTGCTTCAAAGAAGACTAGACATGACGTATTTACAGTCAAGATAAGGTCAATAAATGATCGCATCCCTTTAATTCTGACTTATCATCAACGGAAAGTTGCAGTAAAGAACTTCAAGTCTATTAGTTTTAAGGATTCTATAATGCACGAAGATTTGCAGTCGCTTCCCTTGGCAGCCTTCAGAAAAGGTTAAAGTATTGACTATAAACGGGTTAATAGCAAAAGGGAGGGAAAGAATAAGGCAATAACAAGGCAAAATGTAACAAATGGGAACAAGTGCGGTCTTTGTCAATTTAAGGCTAAATATTATGTATTTATTTGTGTTAGTTTATGGAAATTTTTCTGTATGATATCTTTGGTGTAAACAAGTTTTCAAATATTGATCAAATGTTTTATGTGAGGTTAGGTTTGACGAATAAATATATATAATTCCGATGTCTATACGTGCTTAAATGGTAGCATTCAATCAAAGTTAATGTTTGTTATTCTAAAATTCACTATAATAATGCATTAATTAGTTGGAATATATTTCCAATAACGCTATTGATATATATTAAATAGATTTAACATATTGTTTTAAGGCTTTTCCCATATTTGAAAAAATAAAAAATACAAGTGGTTTCGTCACATTTGAGATATGAATTAAGACGGTTAATATAAATTTAATGTACCAATAAATATTTCATTACCATTGTAACATTTGTTATAAAAATATCCAACCATTATTGTTGAACAAAATAAAAAAAATAAAGTCTTTAAAAGGGTTCAATCGATCAAGATATCAAACTTCCGGTTATGTAAATGGACCTTGCGTACGCTTAAAATAAGTCGTAGCTGATCAACACAACGTTCCATTTGGTCCCAGGATACGGTTATTTCCGAGATTGGGCGCGGGAATATTGCAGCTTGCATAAAATGTTCTGTGTTGGGTTGCAAGTGTTTTCTCGATACTGTCGTACATATTACGGATTTTCCTTACCGGTCTCTTCCTCTAATCGCTTCGGACTTTTGTTGTCATTTTTATTTATTTGAAGTGCAGTAAAAGCGGAGGACTAGCGAATAAACCAAATTTCACCTTTTTGCAAGTAAAAAATTCGAATTTCACCTTATTGTACCTGACCTAATCACTCCTTAGGCATTGATTTTTAAATCAAATTTTCTTTAATGTCTATTCTTTCATTTCAAACCATAAAATATACTAATATGTTTTATATTTGAGTTCTAGTGCTGTTGATGAGGAGTTAATTTCCAAAATGGCCATACAGCTCATTAAAATGTATTGCAGTAAGAGCTAACATATGTTTTATGGTCTCGTGTTTATTTATTAAGTTTGATTCAACTAGTAGAATTACATTTTTACGAATTTGTTCAAACTTGGGAGTTTTTTTCCTTTTTCAAAGCTCTGTCCTTCGCCCCTTTTGATTTATTGCCAGTAGGTCAGTGCCTCTTCCTGTGTATTCGGTTAGCCACGTAGGGTATTCATAAGCCTAGTAGTCAGTACTTCGGCGCAGGCCTAAAAACCGATTTCATTTCAAAACTTGCAATATCCTTTTTATACCCCCGATTAGTATATAGTGATCATGGGGTCCATTCGTCCGTTATTCCGTTCGTCCGTTCATCTTTTCATTATTCCGTCCGCCACAGGGTACATACTTTGTGGCGACAACTCCTCATAGACCACTTGATGAAATTCAATGAAACTTTCACAGAATGTTCAGTACATATTACCATTGTTCACCAGCCATTTAAAATTTTAATTTGACTTGATTATTTTCTGGTGATTTTTTACGATTTTTTCTGGAATCAAATGGGGCAGCGGGGTATGTTTTCTATACTAAGTTGTCTCCCCTGTCCAAAGCTTTGTCTTTGACTGGTTTTACCTTTCATTTAGGTCCTATTCGATTTCTTTTTATAAATTTTATGCTCTTCTAAATGTTTTTATATGATCTGCACGTCTGCAAAACCTAAATTTGCGTTGACCTCGATATTTTGTTTTTAGTACATTTTTTTTTCTGGCATCTATTTCATAATTCGTTAAGGTATTGAGAATCACATATATATTTGTACTGCTGTTTTTTTTTTTTTACTTTGGGAAAGGGATGATTTTACACCTGGACACAGGAATATACCTCACCTGATTTGCGGAATACTTAACTTTAGCTTCTTTATAATTGGTACACATTCTCTGTTTTTTTTCTTTTTCCTATGCCTTATTTACTATGAATACTTTTATTTTTTTTTATGTAAATATACACTACGCATACTTTGCTATTCGTATGTGATTGTGGTCATACGGGATCCACTAAATGCTGTGCCAGCCCCGAGGTGCCAGCCAGCGAACAAATTTGTAACCTAACAAAGCAAATAAGACCAATACGGGACTTTCGAGTTAATTTTTCTAATCAAGAAAACCCTAACGTTGGATAAATAATATCTATCTAATATTAGGGCATATTAAACAATAATAAAGGGTGCTAATTTCAATCCATATTTTCACTTATTAAGATACATATGGATTTCAGCCACACTGGGCCACACTCTGGTGGAGCCAGGTATTCATCTCCATTTCCTCATTTCTGCCTTCAAACATTCCAGAACTATTTTTCACATACTCCCGGTGGACCATGGATCCCCGAGGGAATCCAAAAGCGGCGGCAGCCCAATAGTCTTGTCTGACATGAAAAATTACCTTGCGGGTTATAGAAATTAACTGTTTTATCAAAATTCTTACCACTTAAATATACTGTGGCTTCATTCTGTCTATTGCACTCAGTAGATGTCCTTCGTACTAGATTTGGCTTCTTATTTCGACCGCCGTGCGCGGTCCCGGCTGAAGAATAGGCCCGCAGCATCCTCTGAGCTTGGAGTATGAGCCATCCTAACAGAGGACCCCGAGGGAACCCCGGGATATAGAAATAGGACCCAGTATCTCCGGCTTGCGGGGTGTGACCCCTCCTAAACGGAGGCTGACCCCGAGGGTCCCGGGATATAGAAATAGGACCCATTCCGTGGTTGTGCGGGATTAATAAATACACAACCCATCTTTCGGATGGGATGTAAACTCAGGTCCACGTGTTGGAAGAAATGCCACGCTTCCTGCACGTTAAAGAACCCTTGTAGCAAGCTCTCTTTGGGGTGGTCCGTAGGTGATCGGCTACAAGGCTAAATTCCCCGCCCTTGACGATTCCAGTGGCAGTCAGAATTTCCCGTCCCATGGCCATTTCCATACCCCAAAGTGATTATTTATCAACAAACTTGTTCTCGTCTTGATATAGCTGAAATATTGCTGAGTAGACGTTAAACAATATTCAATCAATCAATCAATCTTATTTCGATATTTATGGTAATGAGTACGTCTGTTTGGATTACTTATAGATTATGTCTTTCTTTTATACTGCTGGTGAGAGGTTACTCCTTTAAATACGTGTATTTAATGTTCTTACTCCTTTCTTTTATTCTACCTGTTAGTTTACCTGATCTTATTTATAGAATTTTGGGTTTTTATTTAAACGCCATATTGATATTGATTGTATCGGGTTGATCGGGATATAAGTTATTGAACAACGTCAGTATGTATTTTACTGTTGTTAGTAAACCAAACTACAGTATTAAACCTCAATTCTTTTCAAATTTTGATTTTGAAACTGATGAAACTTCAATTCTAAACTCAAAAAAATTCTACACTTAAATACAGAAGAACATTCAAGTACAAATTTGCTAGGCTCCTTTGTAAAACAGACAATTGAACTGAGAACAGAGGTTTATTGCTTCGGTCTAGCAAGTGGCAAAAGTTTCATTTCAACGAGATGTAATTTTACAACCCATACCGGCATTCAATAAGACTGCCTGGGGAAAAGGACAAGCAACACTTTACACGTTGTCAGTTGATTGGCGGTATTTGTAGAATGCTTAATTGACGACATTGCCATGAGAAGATTTTGCATTTGATTAGCTGCATAAAAATAAAATGATCCAATCAAATACAAAATCTTCTCAGTTCCGTACGTTCAACTAATTCCTCTACAAACACCCCTGTCAATCAATTATCAACAATATTTCTTTTTCCGCGGTCAGTCTTTAAGGACGTCACCTTGGGGTGTAAAATGTAATCTCTTTGAAATGAAACTTTTGCCACTCGCTTGACCGTCGCAATATCGTTGATTATGTTTGTTCGTGTATTTTGTGTACTTTATTAATTTTGTAGCCTTTAGCCCTTAATTAGGCAAAAAATTGCTGAATAAAAATTGAATTGTTAATTTTGTTTCCCAACAATTATTATAATATTACATATTTTTATGTATTGTCTAAAAATGTAAGGGATCAGTTAGTTCTGTCACGTGGCTTATTTAATTGATTAAATAAAATTGTCAAATATATATTTAATTAACTTTGTAAAAAATGTCTGTTTACTATCATTTCTTAATTTCGCCAGGTTTTATGCATTATTCGATGATACAAAATGTATTGAGCACAGGAAGACCAGGAATGTTATGAACGTATATTTGTTGCGGCTATCATTTTTAACATTGGCATTATGTACAAAAATGTACATTTTTCCCATTGTCACACGCGGCTTGACAATTTTCAATACATGTAAGCAAATTATTATGAATGCAACATGATTTATTTTTCATTTATTTATTCAAAATTGCAGACAAAGAACCCATTTCGGTTACATGTGTTTATGGCAATACAAATGACTAAATACCGAAGTCACTTTTAATTTACTTTCTGCATATGCGCGTTTCGACAATGTATTTCTCATCAGTGCAGATAAAATCTAAATATTTGGAAGACCATAAACTCAATGATGTTTATAAACTGACAGAGAACAAATAACCAAAGTGATCTAAATTTAAAGCCAAAATCAGCTACGGACAGAGCTTTGCATGAGGGAGATACTCCTTAACAATAAATAATAACAACAATATACATATATCAAAGAAAAACATGATGAATAAACAAATATAGGGAATATAGGGAATTGTTTGTATCTTCCTATTTAAACTAGAAAAAATCATGTATCCTCCCCTGAAAAATGCTTGTAGACAGTACCAAACGGTCTAATAAGACTTTCAGAAAAAAAATAAGAAATTGAAATTTATTTCGTAGTTTCAGAGGAGCTATTCAAATTCTGCATTTTGCCATAATGCATACCATGACGCGAACTTACTTGTACAATCTTTGTTCAGTAACTTTAGTACGATGAGTCAATTTGCAACTTGTTTATTGAAA
Source organism: Modiolus philippinarum (assembly GCA_002080025.1). Lineage (NCBI taxonomy): Eukaryota > Metazoa > Mollusca > Bivalvia > Mytilida > Modiolidae > Modiolus > Modiolus philippinarum. The sequence continues at coordinate 31,051 of MJUU01013253.1, read as the reverse complement.
ATTGTTGAGATGTTTCCTTTATGATCCAGTGCTTTACTATTCAACGCAGCACTGACGGTTTTGGTTGTTTTACTATTCAACGCAGTACCGACGGTTTTTGGTTGTTAGATCACATCAAAATACGATTATTGGACCTCTCGAATACCATACATGTAAAGTTTGTTACAGTTTTCTTCAACAGTTTAAGTGAAGGGATTGAGATATGTGCATGGACTGATGATGAACTATAAAATCTATCACAATGACAGCCATGGTTGATTTAGAATTTAAAGCCGTGAGTCTTTATTAATAACCTTCAATATATCGTTGCTTCAATTCGCTTTGGTGTATTCACAGGAATTGATCAAAATTCCCTGTTTATTTCAATAGGATTTAATATCAAACTACTAGTATGTTCTGTGCTAGCAATCATGTTTTTTTCTTTTTGTATCGGATAGTGACAAAATGTTTAACGAAAGGTCATAATAAATCATTCCTGTAAAGTTTAGCTCCATTTGCTTCGGCAGTTTCAGAGAAGATGATAAAAAAAGTCCAGTGTTTAAAGTTCGTTATTATATAGATTGCAGTGAAAGATTGAAATTTCTCAGTGAAATAAAAGTGATAATTAACTGTGAAATTATTTTCCATAATTTCACTCTAGGAAGTGACGTCACAGTAGACGTTGTCAACGCCGTTGTTAAAAGTAAACGTCTCAGCGGATTAACATCAAAAACGTAAATCGTGCAATGAATCTTAAAATAAACCACTAAATTTAAGAGAAGAAGATCTATATAATAAAAACAATAACTAATCCTAGATTCTGATTATCGAAAATATTCAACTCATGATCGAAAAACGCTGAAATTCACTCATGCGCTGCGCGCATTCGTGAATTACTGCGTTATTCGATCATTCGTTGAATATTTTGCGATAATCAGAATCTCGGATTAGTTATAATATATTCTGTTGTCGCGGTCATATTTGTTGTCGTATCTGATCAGAATGAGGAACCTATGTTAAAGAACTCCAATACATCATTTCATTTTTTTTAAGCTTGGTTCAGTTTGCTTCTTTAGGTTTAGAGATGATATGCATACTAGTATGGTAACAAATTGCCATTGGTTCTGTGATAGCCACCAAGAGTGTCGACGAATCAGAACAAAATAAGCAATTTTGTAAAATACCTTGCGTACATCTCTCCATTGCAGGTTGGTTTAATTTGCTTCAGCAGTTTCAGAGATGATGATAAAAAATGTCTTTATCCACATTAAAATCTATTTTCATCATCATTGATCCAATAATAAGCGTAGTTCCGCATTGGCAGCCATGTTTCTTGTCATACCGGAGCGAAATGCATCAGCGATTTTTGTTGAGAACTCCCATACATCATTTATGCAAGTTTTTTTTTTTTTTCGTTTCATGCCTCTATAGTAGCAGCAGTTGATTTATGTATAACTTACAAAATATATTTACTGTAATATTATATAGATTTCTTTATGTTGCAGGAGAAATGGCGTCATCGCGTATTTTGTGTGACCTGTGTCAAGCTAAAAACCAGGATGTTTGTGGAGTCATGTGGTGTCCTGGCTGTAATGAAACGCTTTGTAGTGGTTGTACATTACATCACCAATTACAAAGGGCAACAAAAGGTCATAAATTGGTCGATGTGAATTTCAATGCCGATCTTTCGGAGGAACTGTCGAAACAGCAGGACTGTGAAATACATTCTGAAATTAAGGTGGAGTATTTTTGCCCTACCCATGATGCTATTTGTTGTCACGCGTGCTTAGCTGATAAACACGGATCATGTGACGATGTAACTTCTATAGATATCGTCTGCCAAAATCAAAACACATCCATTTTAGATGAACTTGGCGGGAAAATAAAAAACATGGAACAAATTTTGAAATGTCTAGAGTATGAAACAAATAAAAATGCTTCAGTAACGGAGAACGAATGTACGTCAGTTGTACGAGAAATTGCTCAAGCCAAAGCGACAGCTATCGAGCGAATAAATGAATACGAGAAAAAAGTGTTGTCTCAGTTACAAAGTGAACAGACCGAAGCTCAAAGACAGCACAATGAACTGAAACAAAAATGTCAAAACATAACGGGGATTTTAGTCACTCATACGAATGTTATGCAATTCGTGAAGCAACATGGAACCGCAAAGCAGGCCTTTCTCGTGGCATACAGATTTAAACCCGTAGTTGAAAATATAGATGAATCCGTTTGTAGTATTGTTGAAAGCGCCGTTGTGACTAGTCTGGAAGTTTGACGAGACAAAAGATTTAATCCACTTAATCCCAGCGTTGGGCAGAATAGCAAAATCAGTAAAGTCAGGTCGGGTGAATTTTACACCAATCGAAGAAAAACGTGCACAAAGTATCGTTCCAAGAATACATAACGCATTGACATCTTTCAAGTTAACGTCCACATTTAAAACGTCAGATACCGTAAATATTCTCGGAATGACTGTTACTGAAGATAACAAACTTTTTCTATGCAACTTTACAGCAGAACATGAAGTTCTGGTTTACAGTGATAATGTACAATATATTAGTACCATAACAAAAGAACACCGTCCATACGACATAGCCTTGATTCCTGGCGCTAATCAATGTGTAGTCACCATGCCTGGCGCAAGTTCTATACAGTATATTAATAGTAAATATTTGAGACCAGGGAGGTGTCTTAAACTTCCGACCAATGATAGGACATGTGGTATAACAGCAAACAAACATTCCATATATGTCAGTGTAGCGGATAAAATATTTGTGTTAAACCACACCGGAAGTGTAGAAAGGGAGATAAAACTGGATTCTATTTATATTGAATATCTTCTCATAAATGACAACAATTTTTATGCGAGTGATCTTTGCAAAATTTACAGTGTTGATAAAAATGGTGCAATTCTTCAGTCTTGGTCTTCTTATGAAGGAATGGTTCGTAAGATGATCATTGATCAGCAAGGAGATATATATGTTGGCGGTCAAAGATCGGGGAAAATATACAAATTTGACAAAGATCTTAAAGAAATCATGACATCTGGTGATAAAAGTGTAACAGAGATCTCCGCGATTTGCTTTAACAAGGACTACACAAAACTGTTTGCAACAATTGAAAGAGGGGAAACAATCGCAGTGTTCAGCTGTTGTTGAAAAAACATCACATTTTACATGCTTTATTGGTTGTGCATTCCTGTGCATAGGTATAAATACTTGGAATACCAGACTTTGGAGTCGTGTTTATCATGGGAAAATAATTAGTTTGATATTAGGGGGTATCTATTTATTTCAATAGGCCAGGAATCCAGTCACTCCCGCTTACTGGTATTTGAGGGGATTGTTTGGAGCGCCTTCAGTTACACAAGATTTCCTACCTAAATTGTCCCGCCATATTACCAGCTTCAAGACTATTATGTTACTTACTTTTAATTACATTTTCAAGCAAATAACGATGCAAAAATGACTAAATACCGAAGTTACTGTGAATTTAAATTCTGCAGATAAAATCTAAACGTTTGTAAGACCATAAACTCAAAGATGTTTAAAAACTGATAGAGAACAAATAACTAATATGATCTAAATGTAAAGCTAAAATCATCTAAGGACAGAGCTTTGCATGAGGGAGATACTCCTTAGTTTTCAACAAAATTTACAAAAATTTAGATATTATAAGGTTCCAAAATAGAATCGGCTTTCGGGTTTGCACCGAAGTAAGAAATGAAAAAAATTAAGAACTCAAAATTCCAATAGCATTACCATTTCCACCTGTTTTCTCTTGGACTTTGGCTCTTGGCAATTCTGTTTGGTAATTTTGTCTTTATCCACATTCTGGTGAAACAAATAATGGAAATAAAATGACAAAGGAAAATCAAATCAACAAAAATGAACAAAAACGAACAAAACAAAGGCATAGCAGTGTGAACACCACAAAACGTGGAGGTATCGTCAGGTTTTCCGGAAAGGGTAAGCTTCATCTGCTCCACGCTTGGCACCCGTCACACTGCCAATGAAAAATCCTGTATCAAGTCATTTTAAGTTGTTTGTCACTCGGCTATTTTGGAAAATGCCTCTTTTTATCTGCGAAATAGAATCATTGTAACAATCTATTAAACAATGGTGATAGTCACGACAGCAAAACTTCCGTAATTACAAGTGCAACAGAGGGTGAATAAAATCTTGGTTCATAAGTTTTTGAGTCTATATTGTAAGTCAGTGCTTTAGTTTTGAGTGTTGTATTTGTGGTGTTCGTGTGTTTTTTGATTGTGCTGTGTCTTTAGTCTTCTGCCTTCTGGTGTTTTTTTTTTTTTTTTTTTCCTTGTCTCTGGACTTTAGTTTTTGTAATCTTGTTCTTTCGTTCTCTCGGTATTCTGCTGCGGTTGTTTTGAGGCAGTAATTGCGCAGACCGCTGTACAAACTCATGAGTTGTGAAATGTAGACGTTATATATCGGAAATTCGGGAATATTAGTTTTAAAAAAGAGGAAATTCACTATTGGAAATCACTACGCTTGTCACTAAGCAATATAAAGGAATAAGTCCAGTTATAATGCTGATGATGGTATAACCATGGTGTCTTTAAAATACTAGTTCATGTGGATATACGAGATGAATTTCATCCTTAAACTGAGGTTGTTCTGTTCGATGAAAGAACATTGAGCGGACTGGAACTGAAAATAAAGGGCTTAGCAAGTTTATTGGGTTTTTTTTCTGAATTAGGCTTTTTATGAACCTGGCCTCATCATATAAAAGATTCGTTAGCTAGAAGTGGCGCAGAATTATTCCCCATAGGTATTCATATTGAATACTGAAACAGTTGTCCTAAAAATTCGACAATGTTGTCAATCAAAAATTCAAAGACTGCCACGACATTACTATTTGTTATATAGATGCTATAGATTTGTAATTCGGTACATGTAAATCTGACCAAATCGGAAAAAATAGCGAATATGCAGAATATTGAGCGCAGACACCTGTGAGATCAAAAATCGGATCAGATGAATCGCCTGTTGAAGAATATAAAAGTAACATAAACATAAGCCAAGTACAGAGCCTTCCATGATAGATATATTCCTTAACTAGCTCACCTGGCTATGTCATCACTTGGCGTCCGTCAGTCGTCCGTCGTAAACTTTTCATTCAAAGATCATTCCTCTGAGACCGCTGAGCCAATTGGAACCAAATTTGGTCACAATAGTCCTTCGGTGGTCCCTTCCAAAAAAGGTATCCGACATACCTTATCCAAGTTGGTCGCCATCGAGGAACATAGTTTTAACATTGGACCCAATGGAAAAACACATTCGAAGATCTTCTTCTCAAAAACTACCAGCCCATTGATAACCAAACTTAGCCACAATGGTCCTTTGATGGTCCTTTCTGAAAAAAGGTATCCGGCACGTCTGTTCATCATCCAAGATAGCCGCCAGCGGAGAAGATAGTTTAAAGTTGGACCCAATGGAAAAGGCATTCAAAGATCTTCTCACAAACTACTAGTCCAATTAGAACCAAACATAGTCACAATGGTCCTTAGATGGTCCCTTCTAAAAAAGGTATCCGACAGGTCCGTACCTCATCCAAGATGGCTGCCAGCGGGGAACATAGTTTTAACATTGGAGCCTATTGGAAAAATCATTCAAAGGTCTTCTTCTCAGAAACTACCAGTCCAATTATAACCAAATTATATCCGACAAGGCCGTGCCTGATCCAAGATGGCCGCCAGCGAAGAACATAGTTTTAACGTTGGTCTGTATGGGGAAAAACTCATCTCAAGATCTTCTCCAATGTGGCCTCAGCAGGGAACATAGTTTAAACTCTGGACCCTATTGGAAATGCCATTCATTTCTCTATGTCGGCCATGGTCCAGCTCTTGAGGACATCTTGTTTTTAATAAAGTTTCTGATAATTGTCGGTTTTTAGGGCGTTCACATGAATATTTTATTCTAAACTGGCATGAAAAGATATCATCACTAAACCGACACTTATATGTATCCTCTCCTAAACTCAAAACTTGTTTATAGGAATTCTTGAAAAAGTTTCAGATACACAGGGTTAAAAGGGGACACCAGGTTGTTTCCAAAGAAGAGCCAGCATGGTAAAAAAATAAAAGTTTTATAATGAAAACGTCAATTTTTTTTAAGTATAAAAATATATACATTGTATATAAGAAATATTTCAACGAGCATCAAAATTTCTAACATCACCAAGATGACAACAAAGCAGGGGTTCAAATCCAGCCGTAAACCTTGCTGGAGTTTCCGACGTTAACACGTTTAAAAAGATGATTTTCATCACTATTGGCATTAGGAATCATATATTCTACCTTTGCAGCTCACCTTACCAACACATATCATTCATCTTATATAGAGCTGTGTGCAACATTATTATCCATTTCAGAAAACGATACTTACAATGATTTTGTATCAAAAATACGTCTAGACGTTCGCTGTTTCACAGAATTTATGAAAACCATTCAGTTAGACGCAATAAATATGATAAATGTATATGCCATATATGAAACAGGCCAAGTTGACAATTCGTGTCAGGTCTTTCATTTGCTTCATAAAGGGAAGCCGTGTCCGCAGTCCATTCTTGCCGAGTTTGACACAACCGCCTTTTTCTCTACATTAAATCTGATATTTCAGAATTAAAAGCAAACGAGAATGTTATTTGTTGAATAGATACTGGAGTTATTTGTATGCTGATGGGGTAATGGGATACCAACACGGCCTCCACAGCTCTGGGAGAGCCTGGAGCCTATATATGTGGAGGCCGGAGCCCAGTGAGTGAAGACCCCAGCCCTGTGAGTGGAGCCAGGAGCACAGTGAGAGAAGCCCATAGCCCTGTGAGTGGAGCCCGAAGCCCAGTGAGTGAAACCCGAAGCCCTGTGAGTGGAGACCGGTACCCTTGTGTTGCAGACCAGAGTCCCACGTAAAAAAAATGCACACCCCAGGGCCCTAGTGTTGAAGCCCGGAGACCAACGTTTAAAAAAGTGCGAGTCTGGAGCCCAGAGTTTGTTTTATTACCCAAAGGTAGTCGTTAAGGTGGTGAGTGTCTTCTGAAAAACGCATAAAACTTATGAATACATATAGCCTAGATATAATAGTCTATGGCACTTAAAGAAATGCAGGCGTTGTTGCCATAGATGTCACAATAGCTAAGTTTCAAGACCAGAAGAGGGTTTTTTCTCATAAATTCCAGTTTACACTGCGATTCCAATACATGTACAAATATGTGTATCAATTAAAAATACTTTCAATTTAGACTTGCAATACAATTGGACAGTAACCAATAAAATGTCAATGACCAAAACAATCTCGAAACCACATTTACATTCAGTCTGCTTTATGTTCTTCCTAGCGGATCAAGCCTCGAAAAGGGGTGTCCAAATGAGGTTTCATGGGGTTCTATAGTGTCGTCAATTAAGCATTCTACAAATACCGCCAATCAACTGACAACGTGTAAAGTGTTGCTTGTCCTTTTCCCCAGGCAGTCTTATTGAATGCCGGTATGGGTTGTAAAATTACATCTCGTTGAAATGAAACTTTTGCCACTTGCTAGACCGAAGCAATAAACCTCTGTTCTCAGTTCTATTTTACAAAGGAGCCTGGCAAATTTGTACTTGAATGTTCTTCTGTATTTAAGTTTAGATTTTTTTTTTTTGAGTTTAGAAGTTGAAGTTTCTTCAGTTTCAAAATCAAAATTTGAAAAGAATTGAGGTTTAATACTGTAGTTTGGTTTACTAACAACAGTAAAATACTTACAACTTTGTTTGTACTGACGTTTTTCAATAACTTATATCCTGATCAACCCGATACAATCAATATCAATATGGCGTTTAAATAAAAACCCAAAATTCTATAAATAAGATCAGGTAAACTAACAGGTAGAATAAAAGAAAGGAGTAGGAACATTAAATTTCGTTAAGCTGTACACGTATTCNACTTTCATTTCAAAACTTGCAATATCCTTTTTATACCCCCGATTAGTATATAGTGATCATGGGGTCCATTCGTCCGTTATTCCGTTCGTCCGTTCATCTTTTCATTATTCCGTCCGCCATAGGGTACATACTTTGTGGCGACAACTCCTCATAGACCACTTGGTGAAATTCAATGAAACTTTCACAGAATGTTCAGTACATATTACCATTGTTCACCAGCCATTTAAAATTTTAATTTGACTTGATTTTTTTTCTGGTGATTTTTTACGATTTTTTCTGGAATCAAATGGGGCAGCGGGGGTATGTTTTCTATACTAAGTTGTCTCCCCTGTCCAAAGCTTTGTCTTTGACTGGTTTTACCTTTTCATTTAGGTCCTATTCGATTTCTTTTTATAAATTTTATGCTCTTCTAAATGTTTTTATATGATCTGCACGGCTGCAAAACCTAAATTTGCGGTGACCTCGATATTTTGTTTTTAGTACATTTTTTTCTGGCATCTATTTCATAATTCGTTAAGGTATTGAGAATCACATATATATTTGTACTGCTGTTTTTTTTTTTACTTTGGGACAAGGGATGATTTTACACCTGGACACAGGAATATACCTCACCTGATTTGCGGAATACTTAACTTTAGCTTCTTTATAATTGGTACACATTCTCTGTTTTTTTTTCTTTTTCCTATGCCTTATTTACTATGAATACTTTTATTTTTTTTATGTAAATATACACTACGCATACTTTGCTATTCGTATGTGATTGTGGTCATACGGGATCCACTAAATGCTGTGCCAGAAGCCAAGTGAGTGAAACCCGAAGCCCTGTGAGTCGAGACCGGTACCCTTGTGTTGCAGACCAGAGTCCCACGTAAAAAAAATGCACACCCCAGGGCCCTAGTGTTGAAGCCCAACGTTTAAAAAAGTGCGAGTCTGGAGCCCAGAGTTTGTTTTATTACCCAAAGGTAGTCGTTAAGGTGGTGAGTGTCTTCTGAAAAACGCATAAAACTTATGAATACTTATAGCCTAGATATAATAGTCTATGGCGCTTAAAGAAATGCAGGCGGTGTTGCCATAGATGTCACAATAGCTAAGTTTCAAGACTAGAAGAGAGTTTTTTCTCATAAATTTCAGTTTACACTGCAACTCCAATACATGTATAAATATGTGTATCAATTAAAAATACTTTCAATTTAGACTTGCAATACAATTGAACAGTAACCAATAAAATGTCAATGACCAAAACAATCTCGAAACCATATTTACATTCAGTCTGCTTTATGTTCTTCCTAGCGGATCCAGCCTCGAAAAAGGGTGTCCAAATGAGGTTTCATGGGGTTCTGTGCTACTATTTGTCTTTCTGTAAATTAAGTCAAAATTCTGGACGACACTTACTATTTTTCGAGAAGAAGGGGCTTTATAAAAGTTGAGAATCTTCGAAAAAATCTTGGAGTTCAGTCCATTATGGAATCCTTTGATTAAGTACCAAAATCCTTTCACTCTATGATTAAGAATTAGATCCAAAAGACATATACAAAAAAACGAAATTGCAGAAAATGCCAGTCTGCAAATGTACATGTCAACAATTTGTGTTTCTTCAGTGCAGATCAATCAACACATTTGAAAACCATAAATTAGAATATGTATAAAAGGTTGGACAGCACAAATAATATGAAGGCCCTAAAAGAAATGCCAAATGGGCTAACGACAGAGCTTTGCACAAGAGGTACCCTTGGTTTAATCAAATTTCTAAACTTTAAATATATATATATATTTTTTTTTAACTGTATATTTCAACAGTGAAAAAGAACTGAACAATTCGACTGATGATACCCTTGGACACCAACAGTACACTTGCAAAGCATCAGCATAATTACAAAATAACAAAATACCGGCACTGCGGCAAATATATTAATTTTTGCATATGGCTATTTCGAAAACTTCTGTCTATTCAATTCTGATAAATAAGTTATAGTTTTGAAGACCATCATACCTATTCCTAACCAGTTCAGTTGATACCTTAACTGATATTGTAGGCTTTTAAAATATGCAAATTATCATTTTGCTATTTCTAAGTGTAATAAAAAGTACACATAATTAATATATATGTTTTTATTGAGGTACTAACATAACATTTAACAAGAGTATATCAAACAAAATTTAACCAAAATAATTAAGTAGCGACGAACATATTGTAAAATAAGACAGTGAAAAATTTTGTATTTTTTGCCACATTTATCTTTGAATATTATGCACTCGCATAAATATCTAAAAAAAAAAATGGTGTAAATATAATCACATAACAAATGCCTCTTCATAATACGGTAATAAGGTTGCAAAGTTCGGTCAATCGCCGCTTGATGGAATCATATCCATAAATCATTTATTTCCATAACATTCTGTTGTATTTGACATCAAACACGAAAATTTGAAAGTTTTAGGATATTCGAAAACTGCAAACGAATTTTTTGGAGTATGACTCCTAGGTTTGCCACCGCAAACCAATAAAAAAAAAAGATTTTGAACAACATTTCAACAAATTTTTAAAAAGACCCAAATTCTGACTAATAACCGAAACCGTGAAATTGTCAACCTCCATCAAGAAAAAGATAAATATCTGCAAACTTGCTTTATTACACCAATGCAAGCTTTGTCAAACGGTTATTGGTATTACTAAAATTACTTAATGATTCAAAATATGTTCAAATAAAATAATAAATACATCACGGTTTCAATACAATTTACATTTAACAATAGAATTTGACGCAAGTAACTCAGTCAATAGCAGGTTTAAATGAAAATAAGGCGATTAAATAGGATTATGGATATTATAAGAAACATTTGTGGATTACCTCCCTGTGCCAAACTATATATGGTCGAGGAGGAGATAATTCTAACTTTCATATCAAAAGATGCTAGTCTAATTATCTCCCTTTTAACAGTTTATAGCTTATTTGATACGAGGTAGACATTCCACAAAAAGTTCTCATGAAATGATGCATAAATTAGTCAAACAATTTCCTTACAATTTATTGAACTTTATCTAAAATGATATAAAATTGTGTCAGCACAAAAATATCTATAAATAATTTAAATAACAGTAAGTGTGAAAAATGATTAATAAAATATATTTAATTCATGGCCCATACATATTAAATCAATGGCTAATTAATTGTTCAATACTTTTTACATATATCCTACTGAATAACAAAAGAAACATTGATATGGTTGTAATTGCTAACTTGAACCTGGTCTTTTTCAATACAGAAATTCTTGCGCATTTAAGATTTCTTATGCAATAACCTCAAAATACCATTCCCGGGTAGAATTTGTCATTGGTTATGATTATAACCTACATCCATCGTTAGAGTCATACTGCTCAAAATGGCCCCCCACAAAAAAAAACCGAAAAAAATATTCGTAGGAAATCGGCCATTTCCGCTACACTAAAAATATGCAGTAAATGACAGAGTACATAGAGTAGTTACGATTGATATGAAGGGTGTAATTAGGCAAAGACCATATATTTAAAAGAATCGACCATAAACCAATATTCGAAATAAAAAAACAAAGCACAAAAACTTATTTAAATAAATAAATGACATGTTTCCACATTATTGGTAATCTCAGATCCATGGACTCGTTGCAGAATCCTCACAGATGGATCGTCATAGACCCAAACACTGCAGGTAACATTGAACAAAACAGCTTAATGCAGCACCAACTATGATCAAGTATACAAGCTTCAAACAATCATTGTTTAAAAAATATAGCTTTGGCATCACCTCAGATTACATTTAGAAAAAAAAATGTGTTCGTCATAGGCAATAAAAGACCGTGGTTATCGTTATAAAAGATAGTAAAATCAACTGCAGTTGTTTCGAAACGTCAATTTTCCCTCACTTAAGACATTTCGAGTTGGCATGTGATTTTAGCCATACTTGCTTCTTCTCTGATTTTGTAGAAGTTGAAACTTACATGATCTAATTTGAGAAGTTTCTATGCATACTAATTTTCCAACATAAAAAAAATTTCTTTTGTTTTTACTGTTTGTTGTCAATATCTGTCATTTATCACGTTTTGGTAACGTGATCATCGAGATATTGATGACGTATGAGCATAAGACTAGTTTGCTGTCGTATTTAACGACGATTGTCAATTTACATATCGACTGAATTAAAATTAACTTTGTTCATATTTCGATTAAACATTTCAGCGATCTTCTTTGCCAAAACAATATTGACAATTGAAAACAATCAAAGTTCGACATTCAATGAATTGTCACTTTTTACCAAAAGGGTTTTTTTATGAAAGTAAGTGAAAAATAAAGCCGCCAGGGACTCTTCTCATGATATGTTTTGCATTGTTTTGATTTACGTTTTGCATTGATTAAATTAATATGTACTATCATATTTCCGAGATATACTGGACGATAGTTTTTCCCTTCAAATATCTCTTAATTTTTTTCAATGATGGAAACGGCCATTCGTATTCGTTCGGAACAACCCCTGAACAGTTCGATTCCATGCTATATAAAATAGGACACCATTTTTTCAACAGTTTTTGACTCCTCTTCATCAAACTGATGTTGTCGGCAATACTGTGATGGTAGACACATCCTCTTAAAGTTAATACGAAAGCAATCACTACATCTATGGAATAGTGTCCGTGACTTAGAAATATGAAGGATATCCCAGTTATACCTGCTATCCATACATATATGTGAAAGATAAACCACCTCTTGGGAGAATCTGCAAGTAAATAAAAAGGACATTGTAGTAAGGTGAGACTCAAATATAATCTACGTTTTAAATTGAATGGAAAGATTATTGTTCAAGGAAAAAAGCGTTAGCGAGGGGTTGAATTTAACAATATAAAGGCCCGGCTTGTGGTAGACCGAATTCTTCTGCCTCTATGGTGCAAATATTACCTATTTATCATTTATCCTCTCTATTTGGATTTTTATTTTTATTTTTTAATTTTTGCTGTTGGCCCATAGAGACAGAATCTGGGGCTGTTTAAAAGTTGTAGATTCGCAGTCAAATTGTTTGCGGTGGGATTTCAAGGGTTTCCCGCTATGTACCTTGGAGAAACGCATACCGATAAAAATCGGAACTATTTTTCTCCACTTTCATCAAAGTTCCAAGTACCGTAGATATGAAATATCCCTCCTATGCCTCAATTTACGCTTCATCGTATCTATCCTTCGTTTGACCTGTGGCCATTTTGAATATTGTAATTGTCACGTGATAAAATAACATTTAATCGTAAACGGAAAAGTTACGGTTGATTACTATTAACGTTTCCGGTCAAAAATAAATACCCGAATCCGATTTTAAAAACTAGCACATGGACCCCCTATTTTCTTCTTGGTTTTCAGAAGAAGGTCGCCAGGAGAACCAATTGCCGAATTATGAAGGAAAAATCAATAGNCGATTTTTTTCTATAGCTCGATTTCAGTCCATGAATATAGCTATAATCTAACTTTACATATACAAAAACACCAAATAAGGGATATATCGGATTTTGTTGATATGATCATAGACCCATTTAAAGGCGATAAAATGAGCAATACAGATCAAAAATCAGAACTGAAATAGCCCAAGAACTCTGAAAATTACAAACATTATAAAAAATTTCCGCGAAAAACGCAAATTATTTGGTTTTACCCCAAAATTAGCGATTTTCAACATTAAATATCTCAAAAAGTAAGTCATGAAGGTATGTTTTTCTCTTCATATTTGGAATCCTTATATCAAAATTTACATTATATTGGATTTTAGTGAAAAAATCAATATGGGATCTATACTGTATCGTATGCCCTTAAGCAGTCTGACACCGAAATGGTGTAACTTACTGAATTTGCTGTATAATATGGCATTGTTTTGCACATAACATGAAAGATTGCTATATTTTCAATAGTGATTTCTCTTGAAAGTAACCACACCGTGGGTCACTTCGGCATTTTGTAATTCAGTACTCATTCGACACATTTTAGATTTTGGCAAAAAGAAGTAAACTTTTGGTGGATTCGCTGAAGATATGCAAGGATCATTGACAAAGTGTATTCCACTCCGACTTTAGGGGACGACCATTTGTGATTCNGGGGGGGGGGGGGGGGGGGGGCTGGCAGATTTTATAAATAAATATTCTGTCCCTGAAAAAGTTGGAAATAAATAATCTGGCCTGCACATCCAAGAAAATAAATAATCTGACCTTAGATTTATTTGTACGATACGATTATGTTATTGAAAATATTCTGACCCGCAAAATTTTGAAAATAAATAATCTGGCTGAACTGCANCCCACAGAATCAAATGGTCGTCCCCTTATCTTTGAAGCCTACTTCTGGGCATAAACTATATAATACATGCAGGAGTAACCTTTGCTCTCTTACTTTTTACTTACTTTTGCTCTCTTACTTTTAACTTTTAACAAGACATTCATTTTGTGTCTTGAACTACATGTTTTTTTGAAAAACTTAATACACTTAATATATTCCATAAATAGGTTAAACATTCTTTTAAAACTTTATTTAATGTTTTAACACCTCTTGTACATGAATTAAACGGTTATCTGGATAATATCCCTTTAAAAGAATAAGTGGACTTAAACAACGTCATTTTCAAATTCTGTTTATCCATTATATATACTACCAGCGGGTCGTTTTTCATTCCCTGAATAATTGTGTTAAGCTCAGCTTAAAACTTTTTATAGAGTTCTTACGGTTTTGGACGTTAATATTAATGCTCTGTAAAACAGATCCCGGACAATTCACGGAAATCTACACATTGCAGCTCAGGAGGCATCTTTAGACTAGGTCGGTGGATTCGTTAATTAAAGAAAAAAGTGCCATTTGATGCAACTTTGTGGTATTGGGCCCACCGGTAGATCCAGCTTTCAAAAAAAAGTGAGGTTGCAAAGGTTTTCCATAAAAAAGAAATATCTGCACGAAATATAATGGTTTTCAAAAAGGTGTTTCAACCCCCACCCCAAAAAGATACGCTAATGGTCCTTTTCATATATATCATGTGTTTTACAAAAATTTGAACGAAGATGAGGAACATTTCTATTTCTATTGTCAAAAAATAAATCATTAATGAAGGATTTTTTATTAAAATTAAAAAAATATTCCCCATTTGGTCGAAAACAATACAACTAAATTTTAGAAATTATTTTGTCATCTTATGCACCTTGCTACATTGCTACCCCTTTCATTAAAAAGTCACTAGCACTGAGGAGAGTGTACTCAATATACAGTGAGACCACTCAAGTGGTCTTTTAAGACAGGTGGTCTCTAATTGGGGAATAATTTAAAATAATTTTGCTTCAAAATGTAAATGTTTAAGTGGTCTCTTAAAACAGGTTGGTCTTTTAATACAGGTGATATCTCAAGCAGTTTTTACTGTAGATGCATAATTGTTCTAAATGTATATATGATTAATTGTTTGTGTCTTGTATATATATATGCTGTCAGCCTGTATAAGGGTAAAAAGTAAAATTAATAAAGATATCTAAACTAAATGAATGCTTTAACATTTACAAAATGCATGACGTACTTAATGTTGTCAAAAGACTATTACTGAAAAAACAACTTAAAATTTCTGACGTATGTGTTTGTACTTAATTTTGAAAGGATAATATTTACTAAATGACTACATGTACTAGTATTTAAATACATGTATACGTGGCAAGAATGTTTGCTATGTTCCTATGGGTATTTGACCGTTTATTTATGTTAACCCGAGCTAAACTAATTCTCTATTTAAAAACCGGAATCGAGCTAATCTTTATGTGACCCTATTAGTAAAACATATAACAATATCATAATGGAGTAATTTGAAAGAAAAAAATGTACTAAATCATATGTCGGAATTAGTTAACTACATTGTATTTGTATGACAAGAAAAATTAAAAATAAAGGTTCACCCTTAAAAACCAGTTTACTAAGGAAAATCTCAACTACCTAATGGCAATATATTATATTTTTTGTTAAATGTCCTTTCGTGACTTCTGAATTTCACTTGCCCGACAGACGTATCCACTTGTCCCGGGCAATTGGACAAACGGTATTGTCGAGGCCTGCTTTGAAAACCTTATATTTCCTTGTTTTTGTAAAACAAGTTTAGCATGTTAAATTAATCAAAACTGAAGATAACCAGTTTGTCGATAATTCCTGGTTTACCAGGAAAAAGTAAATTAGCCACCTGGTGGAAATAACGGATTATATGCATGTAACACTCAGTTACTGTGAGCAATTTTTGTATGACGCTGGTTTTTCTCAAATTGCAAGGCAAATAAATATTTAGACTACCGTTATTAGACTGCAAGTGATACGGAATTCAAGATCAACAAGATATGCATACAGATAGTCAGCTATCGGAAAACATGACGGACCGTTTAAACTTGAAACTCTGGATGACGTGGAGTCACGAGTGATGAAAAACTACGTAAAACTTAGGATACCTAGAATTTGAATCTTCAATATGGGGATAATAAAATTTGACCAATAAGATTATGGTATTCATAAAAGTCGTTATCATTGCCACATACTTCCGTTACTATGCGCGGAATCAAGTCAGCAGTGATGATGTGTGACTCGAGTTTCAAGTGCACGTGAAAACGGCCATAGGCTTGATGCATTTAAACTCCAAATTGAAGATACCATTTGAATTTTAGGGGGGGGGGGTAAGGAAGGAATTTGAAAAAAAAAATCCAGGATCAGAAATTTGGCGAAAAAAATATCAGGACAGGAGGAATCCGAAAAAAAATAACCAGGATGACATATATGAAGCAAAATTTTTGGCTTGGACCTAAAAAATTGACAGGATTACTTCGAGTGAGAAAAAAATTGTCAGGCTCAAAAATTGCGTGAAAAAAATATCCAGGATAAGATGTTCCTTCCTTGCCCCCCAGAAAGATCAAATGCTTGCTCCCAGATTAGAGAGTAATGTACTAATACTTACAATGATTTAAAAAGAATATTAAGATTGTTATCATAACGGTATGTCCACTGAACATGTAGTCTCCACATGTCTTCATCCCCGTCACCTTCATTCCCATTCCTAGATACACAATTACAACCCTTCGGAACCTCTCCCAATTATTGTTGTATACCTGTAAATAGAATAAAAACTTAAATAGCATATTTTCCTTATACATATATGTCATTTTCATACAGAAACATATTCAATGGAAAGGTACAGTATTCAGCTGCTGGACAAGAGGCCAATAGTATGGAAACAACAACGTTTAGACACTGTACGACAGAAAATTGTATGAAAAAAACAACATTTAGATTCTGAAAAACAGAGAATTTTGTGAAAAAAAAACATAAACATGATTAAGATTCTGGAAAACAGAGAATTGTGTGAAGAACAACGTTAACATTTAGATTCTAGAAAACAGAGAATTGTGGGGAAAACGCATTTAGATTCTGGAAAATGAGCATTGTGTGTAGAAACATTAGATAATGTGGAACAGCGAATTGTAGGAAGAAACAATATTTAGTCTGTTTGTAAACAGAGCGAAATTACTGTCTCTAATACTTATGCATCCAGAGTATGTTCAGTCACTGTTGAAATTGTCACTACAGAAGTTTTACGGTCGTCAACACGATTTGACAGACCTTAACAATGTTTCTGTATCACAAATGAGAATAGATATCTTTGGGCAGATCCAGAGTTTGTTACCGGACTGATTAACACCGACTGTGACAAAACCGAACTTTTCACTGGCAGTATGACGGGTGCCACGCATGGAGCAGATCACGCTTACCCTTCCGGAGCACCTGATTCTACCTCAGTTTTTATAAGGGTTCACACTACTAGTGTTTTAGTTGTGTGGCGTTTTTTGTTCATTTTTGTTTATTTGATTTGTCTTTGTCATACTGTCTCAATTCGTGTTGAATTTGAATTGTCGTGATTTTGGACTTTTGATTTTTCAATTCCCCCTTCCTCGTTCTTGCTTCGGTATTCGTTTGCCGATGTATTAGATTATGGAAAACAGAGAATTGTAAGGAGAAACTACATTTAGATTATGGAAAACAGAGAATTGTAGGGAGAAACAACATTTAGATTCTGGCAAACAGAGAATTGTAGGGAGAAACAACATTTAGATTCTGGAAAACAAAAAATTGTGAAGAAACAACATTTAGATTCTGGAAAAGAGATAATTGCGTGTTGACAAAAACTTTAAAACTCTAGAAAACAGAAAATTGAATGAAGAAACAACATTTAGATTCTGGAAAACAGAAAATACTTCGAAGAAATATCACTTAGATTCTTAAAAACAGAAAATTATATGAAATACTTGACAACTGATAATTGTGTGAAGAAACATCATTTAGCTACTGGACAACAAATAATTGTATGATCTTTTGGGGATGAATCTAGTGTTCCTGTCGCAAATATCCGTTTTACGTTTTCACAAACGCGTCACCAGAAAACTAAATCTGCGACAGTAAAATCAACGATTTACCCCTTGAAATCTTTAGATACAGGATTCGTATCTTCTAATCGTGTTTAATTAATTATACATACCATTCTATCACAATTGTAGTTTTGCTGAGGCATTGGTAAATTTGTAATGAGGATACACAATGCTCTTAACAGGTAAACAGAAGCTGCCAAAAATATACCTCTTCGTAGGAGAATAAATCTGTAGAAACGAATATCTTGTTTTAAATTTCATATATACTTTAATTTATTCGTGATACCCTCACATATCAGTCTGTCGGTCCGTGTTTCTGTCTGTTTTTACTTTATGCAATGAACTCCTCTAACAGCTTTTGGTGACCAACAATTATAGAGTTGTTCCATTTCCGAATCTTACATTGAATTTATAGGGATTTTGTCCCATGTACATTTACTCCATATCCCTTTATTTGTTCATTTAATGAAAAGGTTAGAAACTAAACAGGGTATATTTATCTATATTTTGCGGCTAGTTGTAGTGGATTTCCCGACAATATTAGCATTGAACCCAATCCTCTCAGGAGGTCTAAAACTTAGCAGTTTTTTTTCTATATATGAAAATTGCCATTTCCACTTGTGTTGTCTATTATATGTAACTTTTCAAAGCAAGTTGAATTTTTGTCAGTTTCCAAATCTACTCTATTTGTGTTTAGACAATGCTTGTAACATTCACATATGACACACATGCTCCGTCCGGAATATGAATAGCGCTCTGATTTCTATAAACTGAAATGGCACTTACACTTAAACATTTACATGTTGATTTTAGAGCAATGTTACCAAATTATGATTATAATGCTTGTACTACATTTTCCAAAGACTGTACTGACTTGTCCTTTCCACACAACTCCTTTTCATTGGAACGATGTTTTAACATTTTTACTTAAAAGACTTGTGACATTTCCGAGGGATAATGACTTCGAGGTTACAATCGATACAGTTAAAACAAAAAGGCGTTGAGAGTGCAAAAACTCATCTTTCCTCGTCACATGCAAAACATTATTCCAATTCATGGACGCATGTTTCGGAATAATTGAAATTAAAAAGAGTGAAGATGATTTTTGAAATACAACCATTTTTTTCCCTTCGCCGTGTATTTAGCGGAGAAATTTTTGATACGGTCATATCCCTTTGTTCTAATAGCAAATTGAATTGTTGTAAAGGAAAAGTAATGACTGGAACTTACCTATTTTTATGAAATATCAGCATAATAATTCCAGTTACAATAAGGAGATAAATAATTCCCTCTGTCACTTTGTATGCCCATGGTATGTACGGAACATTATCCAGAATCAGGTCCGGTAACGGGCCATATTTAGTTTTGTCAGGCAGGCGTTCTTGGGCTATTATGGTACAAAACGTTGAAAAGAAGTGCACGCAAAATACATATAAAACAGATAGTGCAAATTTCCACATTTCCTGATCCCTTTTTCTACTTGATCTTTTATTCTTTGAAGCAACAACTTCGAAACACTGAACCACGTGACCATTTTTAGAGCCATTGGTTATTCCATTACTGTGACCGTTCGAAAAGCCATTTGTGTGACCATTTTTTACTTTTGATGTAGCACTTTCAATCGTAACATGTCCATTCCCAACTCCATTATGATGTCCATTGATGCCGTTGGTTCCATTTTGTCCTGTTAAAGACGAGATGACAAACATAACTTGCTTTTCGTTATTCAAATTCGTGACCGGAAGTGCAGGTTGTCCATTTTCGTCTGTGAGGGACAGATACACTTTGCCGTCTACCATATGTTGTTCATAGTACACTCTTTTTAATTGGTTAAAGTCCTTATTTCCATTCTTGTCGTGGTGCGGTAGAAGAGCACCCTCATTTTCTGTTTCATCGTCGTCTAATCCCAGTAAGTACATGAAAATCTTAACTGAAAGAGGGAATAAATAAATGATATCATTAAAGAAAAAATTGATAAAAGTTACACTACAAGAAATGGATAGAGCATATACGATTCTGAATAAATCTATTGTATTAACTTACTTTAAACAAAAAAAGAACAAGTCTGGAAATAAATCAACAGTCACTTATCTTGCTTAAACAGACACCGGTAATCCTAAAATACCCAATTACAGTGAGGAATCCGGCAAGGAACATATATTATAGTAAAAACGTTAGCAGCATTCTTAACTTGTCGCATCAAAGCTTATGTCCCGTCCCTCCGTTTGTATATTAACGACGCAAAAGAAACAAGTTGTGCGTTTTTGATAAAAAAAAAATGATGTCTTTGCTATGTTCACGACGTTACTGTAAATAAGTATATTGATCAAGTAATCCGATTTTTGAAAAATTTATTTCTTGAAGCACATTTCTTGTATGAACTAAAATATTCATACCAGAAATCCAAAAGACACATGTATGTAATTTTGTAAAGTTTCTTTCTTGCAACAGTCATTAGAACTGAGGAGAGGAGACAAATAACTGTTTTTATATTGTAAACATTTTATATAATTCTTTTATGTTGTCTTATGTTCAATGTTATGTACTACAATCCGAATGGGTCATGAGTGTTTGAATAAAGTTATAAAACGTAAATAGTTATTTTTTACATAATGATTATAAATATAGGAAAATTAGAAAATTAGAAATTGAGATTAACCATTATCTATGAAACAATAATTATAAGGACAAACATAAACTATGAGGACAGATAAACTGACAGACAGTCTGAAATAATATGCCCTTAAACCTGTATGATTTGACTTACCGATGCCATCGAGAAAGTTTGTAAACACAAAGCTACTACACGGGTTACGAATTCGGAACTTTTGCATCTTTTGCTTCTCTATGTAGTTGTTGGTTCTTAGTTACTCTGTGTGGTGTTTGGTTCTTAGTTACTGGGAATGCTTTGTGTCTGGCATCGCTGTTTTTCCCTGGAGTAAAAAATAGATATGCAACATTAGTATAGTCAAATGAAACAAAATCAATCAGATTGCACTTTTATCCTAGCTAAAATACTGGCCATCTCAAAATCGTGTATGTCGATCGTGTTTGCTCAATTTGATGGATGATTAAAAAGTAAATTTGATTGCAGATGTCTGTAAATAAATCCTCCTGAAAAGTTTAAAATGTAGAATGCATGTTGAATTGCATTAGGGACCGACCATTTAACCTGAAAGGGGGGGGGGGGG
>MJUU01013249.1:77112-88094 GCA_002080025.1 Modiolus philippinarum | reverse complement strand
TAGACATGAATTGTTCTGGATCAAATGACATCTTGTAAAAAATTTTGCTGACTTTTAAAAATTTTCTATTAAACAAAAATATAATAATTTCTTTTCTAAACAATTTCGAAGATCCCGGACGATAGCCCCAATTTCTGTTATGTGGTAGAAATGACCAATGAATTGCCAGCAATAATGAACAACAAAATTGGCTCAAATTAACTTTTAATCAGACGAAAAATAATTATTTTACAAATTAAATACAATAAATAACTTATCTGACAATAATGAAGTCCAAGTAATAATCCAAATGAACAGTTCACTTAATTCCACCAATAAATGTCCAATAGAATAATCCTTATAACCCTCACTAAATAGTTGATAATAGATTCACAATAATTGATGTCGATTTCCAATACGAAAGATGTGCGTGATAATCCTATATAAACTAATTAATCCTGTATAAACTTATTAAACTGACTGNGCTACCTCATATAAATACATTTATTATTTCTAGAAAAATCTATCCACAAGATATAACTAGAACATTCTAATCAACTGACAATCACATGACTAGAATGATTATGTAAGGAAAACCTCTAGAAAATTCTATGTGTTAAATATTAAATTTAAATTCTAGAAATTTCTATATGGTCTAAGGTGAAATAACCTTGACCCTTTTTTATTGTAAACAAGTTACATAACTAGGCAAAACAAATTACATCATATTAAGGCCTTACAAAATAAAAACAATCAATACAATGTATTATAGAATATTTACAACATTTAATTACCTATAACACAATGCACCAGATTACAAAAGTCCAGAGACAGGACAAAAGCAAGAACACCAGAAGACGGAAGACCAAAGTCATTTCATGCCTACAACACACACAAACACTACAAATACAACACAAAAAAACCTAAAGCACTAACAGTTTGAACTCTCAATAAAGGGCTTCGTCGAGAGCAGCATGATACAACCGCAGAATGTCGACCACTGAAATTTGAACAAGTGTAAACTAAAATGAATATGGACACAGTAATTTGCTGGACACAATAAGGGCCTTGACATATAAATTAACTGGACACAAACTAGTGAAAATAAAAATTAGCCCTTTTAATTCCTTATTAATAGGATATCGTAAAAGCTAAGAAAAAATCTGATGTCTACCAACTAAAAGCTTACATCAAGAGAAATCCAATGAACAAACTCAGATTGAAATCCAATGAAAAAGAAAGATTTCACATATTTTGAAATATTGCAATTTGGCCCCTTTGACCCCTTATAGCGTGGAAACCATAAGAGATACACAAAATATATTGCCATACTACTGGAAGCTTACAATGAGAATAATCCAAAGAAAAAAATCGTTTCAAAATCTGATGAAAATAAATAGTTTTTAGCCATTCACCACACATAAGGGGAGGGTTTGGATCCAAGAAAACGTGTTTAACCCCACCGCAATTTTTGCGCCTGTCCCAAGTCAGGAATATGTTGGTCATTTGCTTGTCCTTGTCTTCTTATAAAATTTTAGTTTCTTGATATTTTGGTTATTGGATGTGGTTTGTTTCCATTGATTTATTCACTTTTTTACCCTTTTGGGACCATTTAGGGCTTGCTATATGGTGTGAGGTTCCTCACTGTGTTGAAGACCGTACGGTGACCCCTAGATGCTTTGTTTTGGGTCGTTTTAACCTGGATATGGGATGTTGTCTCCTTGACATTTACCCCATTTCCTTTCTTTTTCATATTTCACATATTTCTAATAATTACAATTTTAGCCCATTTGACCCCTTGTAGGTTGGAAACGGTAAGAGCTACGCCAAATCCATTGACAAACGTCTGAAAGCTTACAATGAGAGGAATCCAAAGAAAAAATCCCATCAAAATCTGATGAAAAAAAAGATTTCACATATTTCTAATATTTGCAATTTTGGCCCTTTTGACCCCTTATAGCTCGGAAACGGTAAGAGTTACATCAAATCTGTTGACATACTACTGAAAGCTTGCAATGAGAGGAATCCAAAGAAAAAAATCCCATCAAAATCTGATGAAATGATTAACAAAATACCGAAGTTACTGTAAACTTATTTCCCATTGAAATCAAATGAAAAATAAAAATTTTTGCCATTTCGGCCCCATTTGGCCCACATAGCTTGGAAATGGAACAAGTTATCAAAAATCTGATGATGAAGACCATATTAATTTTTCATAAGGAATCCATTAAAAAAACTGCATCAAAATCGGACTTAAAATTAAAAAAAAATTAATTTTTTTAAATTCGCCCCTTTTGGGCCCATTTATCTTGAGCACGGTAAATGCCACGTAAAGACCGTTGCACAATCCAGATTGAAAATTGTCTAAGGAGTACACTGAAAGAAACCCCATTAAAATCCGATAAATAATAAACATTCTGCAGTCAAATGTGTGAAAACACCCAATTTAAACCTCTTTGGTCCCTGATTCTGAAACGGGTAGGGCCACAAAGTGAAAAGTAAAGACGATTCTTAAGAATGTGCCAAGAGAAATCATACCAAAATTTGATGAAGTTCATCCCACTAGAAGTAATACTATCCACAGACGCCGACGCCGACGACGACTGTGCCAAAACATAATACGACCACAAAAATGTTGCGGTCGTTTAAAAAACAGAGTGACATCAGATCCTCGGGAAGTGTAAGCATGTCCTTCTGTGTTCATGAGATATAACTATATTTTTAAGTGTTTGCTTAGAAACCATGGATTATGACAGTGGTTTGAATCAAATAAGATGGCAACTTTTTGACAACTACACTTGGAATTATTTGGCTCATGGAAGAGCTGATCTTTACGCTAAAGGTGTGGCAGAGGTATGTTATTTACTTTTCCTAATGATATAACTATTTTTAAGGGTTGAAAATTTTTGAAAGCGTTTTAATGTGAACAGTGGCAAACTGTATTGTTATATTTGGAATTATTTGTTCAATGAGCAATATGTGTCTTTCGACCTTGTGATGAATTCTCACTACTACATTTTTCTCTTGTTCAACCGGTTGTTTTCAAAGCATAACGGCCCATTACATTAAGGAACATAAATAATCGAATATTCTGAGATACATACATAAAAAAGTAGCTGCAATGAACAAAGTATTGCAAAATAGTTGGACAGCACAGCCGTCGCCTCGTCTGCAGAAAGAGAATATCAATTAAACAAAGTAAACGATGTAAAAAGAAAGGCTATTGCGATCTATTTTTTCATTATTGTCCTACCTCAAGACATTGCAATGGGATTTTCGTGTATGTATGTATGTTAAAAGTAGACAAGGATTCTTTTTATTGTATTCCAATCTCTTTCATGTACTAAACTTTTGGTAATATGATACATTACTTTTACTTATCATTATCAAACAGACATAATAATTAAAAAATGTCGTTGATTATATCGAAATGATGAATTTTAAGAAAAGTTTTATAACTTAAGTGCGAAATGCGAATTTTATGGGGTCCAGATTTAGACTGTATTGCGTATACTTGATAAGATATGGATACTCTTTAAAAACAAATATCGTTGTTTCTCGCTTCAGTCTAATGTGATTATCTTTTTTGCAATATTTAATGAAAAAAAAATAATAATCCATAAAACGCTAGTCTGGTTCTTAATTAAGAAAAAATAAAATAAAAAAATTCGAATCAAGCAAATAGGGATAATAACAAAATTATCGAATAGAATAGTCAAGCGCCAAAGTTCAAGGGGCAAAAAGAGGCAATCCGTCGGAAAAAATTGTCGACCGCAATTTCCTGACATAGTAGGGGCAATCCAAAAAAAAATATTGGTCTAAAACTGTTTATTGTACGCCAAACCCCCCTTTCCATTGTAGTAGTGTCCGGTATCAACTCAACAGCAATATTGTTATTGAAAAGTCGAAATGATCATCCTAGTATTTAGTAAAATGAATCTTGACAAATAGTGGACAGTGAAAACCAGTGTCTCTAAGCTGTAACAGCAATAAGTATATTTGTGGTGCAATTAAATGTTTTGTCAGATTTCAACATGCCACGTGTACTATTCATATATTATTCATGTACATCAGTCTAAAAAAGGGACACGAAATATGTTGCAATAGTGTACGTTAAAATTTTAGACATGTTTTTCAGTATTTGTACTTCGTACTTACTCTGTATTTCTTTTCACAAGAATATAGCCCAGTGTCAACAAGAACATCTAAATGAAACACCGGATCCATCTTGCTATTGCACGATGTCCTGGACATTTTACTATGAAATCTATAGTGTTCGTCAACAGTGCTTTAGATCCATGTTCGGAAGGTTTACACGATTTAGATTATTATGTTGAAGCTACTGTTATCAACAACGCATTGCTTCAAACAACTTTCATTGAAAAGGTTTGTACCATTCATTGGAGTTTCAGGTATACCATTAGAATATTATTTATAAACCGGGCGTCATAACACATTCAACGGGAAAAGTTTTCTATACATATTTTATGATCGTATTCGCTAGGGCTATAATTTCTCTAATTTCACCTTTTCCGGAAGTAACACATTTGAAATTCTACCCCCGTTCAAATAAATGTATCTACATGTATACCTATTGATTTGTACAAAAACAAGCGCAAATGCCTGAATTACTAGTATATTAAAATGTTGTATGTTTATACGTAGGCATACTGTTAATACCATTATAAATTGTATGATTTTTTAACTCACGATTCGAGTTAAACAGTCACGTTGTTATGGGTTTACACTGTTGGTGCTTTGTTTTCTTGTGGGTTTATAATATGATCTGTTTTTTGTCGTCATCGCAGTTTACGTTCTCTGTCAGTATGTGATCCTTATATCGCCAGGTGTTCTTGATTAATTATTTCGGTTCTTCCTTCGGCATTCATTTGGAAATTTACAATTAGGTATGAGCGTTTGGTGATTGTTGAAAAGTCATCGTGGTGACTTCAAGATGAGGAAAAACAACAAAAGCGTTGTTCAGTTTCCATGCCTTTACTTTGCACATTGTTTGTCATTATGTTTTTTTAAATCACCGTGGTACGAGTAATTATGAATTTGATTCATTGTTCTGTTTGTATAAGTATATGTTTGCTGATGGAGAAGTACGTAGTAGTATAGACAGCAAAATGGCGCAAATGACATTTAAACAACGTTTGTCTCTCCAATGTAGTTAAAGCAAACATTTGGTGCAATAAAATATCAAAACATATGACATAACCGATAGAAAAAAATAACCTAAAGGAAACAAACTACATATGTGATACTTTCGTTTCTCGGAGTCATAAAATAGTTTACCTAGCGCCTTAACAAACTATACAGACTGAACAATTTTGAAAAATGTAACGTTTTACCTTTAAGAGTGCAAAGGAGGAAGCATACGAATTAAGTCTATTAAAACGATTTAAAATAGAAAATCCCTTAAGAGGAATAAATATGTTCGTTTGAACGCTGCACGTAGTGAGACCGGGTGAGTCGACAATGTATATAAGGTTTGACAGGTATGTCAGATATTTTCTTGAGTCATGACAGAGGAGTCATTGCAAAAATAGGGTCTGTAAGTCCCGTTCAGTTTTGGAATTTGTACCCGGAAGTTACAATTTTTAACAGCAACATAAGACGTTTCAAGCACAAAATTAAGACGTCATAATGCTGCAACGTCATATTATGGCGGGAAACGTTTTCAAGTTGCAGTTTTATCGTGATTTCATGGTGTCACATGACGAGACTTACAGACCCTATTACACTAACTATCGATAATTTTAAACATCTATGCTACTAAAATTATGAGCGCTTTTTGTTGGCCAGGTTGCTGCAGACACAACAAATACTACGACTAAGCTTCATATATCCAAAAGTTGGGATGGTTGTGCCATTTAAAATTTCATTGGCATATATGCAATTGTACCTGCACTTAGCTAATCAACTTAATCAATTACGGAATCGCGGCTTCCGTAATCGGTCCGATATTTTACAGAATTTATTGAATCGCGATTTGTCGATACCTGCCAAACCCGAAAAAAAACGTCCATTCGCCCGTCGGTAAGCATGACCCGCCGCGGGTCACCGTTTTCACCCGCAAAATTGATCAGGTGAAATTGTCGTGCATGTCCTTTGTTGATTTGTGTCAAACAACTCAAGTATCATTCTGACAGGTAAACCATAGTTGCCAACCCTCCCGCATTTGGTGGGAGCCTCCCGACATTTTGACCCTTCTCCCCCCACAGATGATCTCCCGCCGCGGGTCATCATTTTCTCCCCCCATCTCGCTCACAACCCGCTAAATGACCCGCCAACGTAAATCGGCCAAAGAGAGATACTAGTAACTCCAGAAGTTTTCGGAAAGATTTTTCAACGCTAGATGGCGCTTATCGCATTGAAACGGAAGTAAACAAAACATCGCCGAAAGGATTATTCAATCAGCTGGAGAGTTGATTTTACTATTTATTTTGAATTTCATTTGGGATATGGACGATCGTGGTAGAAAGAGGTCTTTGTCTGGGCCCTGTGTGTCTACTCCAACAAAGAGAAAGAAATATAACTGCAAATATCAATCGTTTTGGGAAATTCAACATCCGTGGCTACAGAAAAGCGATGTTTTGGACGAGGCAGCATATTGCAAAGTTTGCAAGTCCAACATTTCTATTGCAAGTGGGGGTTTGTATGATGTGAAGAGGCATGCAGAATGAACCACTCACAGTGATGCATTGGCTGCTGCATCTAAGTCAGCTAACATTGGAACATTTGTAGAAAGAAAAAGAAACTCAGATGTCATAAATTTGTCAGAGACTCTTTTCAGCAATTTTGTTGCAGACCACAACTTGCCTTTTTCTATTGCAGATCATTTTACAAAACTACTTCCGAAACTTTGCCCTGATAGTAAGATTGCTGCTGAATTTGTCTGGATTTTTATTTCAAACTGTTATTGTAGATACTAGTATTTTCAAAAAAAATTTTTTTCAAAACAGGTGCGTGTATGCGTCACGCGTAATCTCCCCCCACCTCATACCTGGATGGGGGGAGGTGACCCCCACTGCCCTTTTTTAGGTTGGCAAGTATGGGTAAACAAGTTATTCAGACTGTGTAATTAGTGTTGCAATAATTAGGACAGATGTTGTTTATATAGTAATCAGTATTTAAGATGAGTAAGCACTGACAATGATTACAAAGAATCTACACAATCTTTTCTGATACGAAAATGTTTATTAATATCGCTAATTACCTCCCTTGAATAATTTTCCATTATATAAATTTTGATGTTAACCCTAATAAATACCCCAAACCATTGAAATTTCTTTTAAAAAGTTTTTGTTTTAAATAGTATCTTTGTTATTTTCTCCACAGATTTTATTCTGATAAAGTTAAAAAAAATGATTATAGCTGTTTAATCAATTTCTCATTAAATTTCATATTTCCTTTGCAACGCTGAATTATTCTTAACATATTAAGTGAACAAATATCCTTCGAACAAAAGCAAATTAGAGAATAACTGTTCTATATGGTGAAGCAGTGAGCTAACACCTGAGTATAAATAGCTGAAATACACCAAAGAGCAAGACATTACAACATAAGTCTCAGTTTCTAATGAACGGGTTTGTACTAGTGTAAATATAAACTGATGTGCAAAAGTAACAAAGAGGTCATGCTGTATTCTTCCTTTGAAAATCATTGATTTTTACAGATAAAACTCGACTGATATTTTCTGTGCTTGCCATATGGAGTAATTTCTCAGTTGAACAATAAATGTTTTTATGGCGTGTCTTTATTAACAATGTTATACAGGCAGATAACATACCTTACAGTGACAGGAAACGAGCAATTTACAAATTTGCTTCATCTCCCTAAGGGTAATTAAGTGAAATCACTTAAGAATCTAACAAGTTATAAACTTGTATCTATATGTGAAATCCATTAAGAATATAAAAAGTTATAAACTTGTATCTATACGGTGTGTTTTTTTATTGAATATATATTGAATGGTGCTGTAAAGGTTCAGAATTACAACATTATAACTAAAATAAATCTTTGATATTCATCAGATCGAATTTACTAAAGTTCGCTTATCGGATTTGACATGTTCAACACGGCAGTTGTCTTATAAGCAGCAGGAGATGCTTACTATATTGGTGCACCTGATCTCCGTGGTGTTCATCTTTGTGTGTGTAACAATGAAATGATATGGAGTAAATGCAATACATCGGCAAAACGAATACCGAAGCAAGAACGATGAAAGGGGAAATTCTAAAATCATAAATCCAAAATCACGGCAATTCACAACAACACGAATTGAGACAGTATGACAAAGTAATAACAAACAAACAAAAATGAATAAAAACGCCACAAAACTAAAGCACTAGCAGTGTGAACCCCTATAAAAACTGAGGTATCATCAGGTGCTCCGGAAGGGAAGCATGATCTGCTCCACGCATGGCGCCCGTCACACAGCCAGTAAAAATATGATGTTGAAATATCTGTTGGGTTGATGATCGGTTATTGTAATTTTCTAACCCGTGGACGAAACCAATTAAAATCCGTTGTGCATGTTACTTCTCTAACCCTCAAACGGCACCAAGGTGGAAGATTGAAAAACATCTGTATATCTCTTCAGTTTTAGACAATTACAAGAACAAATCTTTACCACTAACATAATCGACGAAGACAAAACTAAAAATAACAGTTTCATATACGGGACAACACAGAAAACAAAAGCACTAACAGTGTGAACTCCCTCTGAAAAACGGAGAGTATCACCAGGTGTTCCGGAAGGATAAGCATGATCTGCAAATGAGACAAAGTCTCTACAAATACATGATAATAAGCAACTGAACAACGCTTTTATTGGTGTTCTTCATCTTGAAGTCACCATGAGGCCTTCAACAATGAGCTTTGCTCATACCTCATAGCAAGTTCAATACGGCCCCTAGCACTGGTTTGATTGGAATTCATTGCTAATTGTTGAGCAACGCTACATCCATTTTTTTTACCTAATGATCCATAGTTGCGGGATCGTCAAAAAGCATAAACTTAACTGGCAAAGTGTTCTTACAATCGTTGTCATCCATTGCCCGACAAAAAGACGAAACAAAACAATCACAATATTTAAACAACCACTGGGCACTCATCGGGTCAATTGTAAGAAAACTTGGCATAATAAATACAAAAAAATACTGAAGTTGCATAAAAAACAGTAAATTTCGTTATGCTGTACACGTGTTTCAAGGAGTAACCTCTCATCAGCAGCATCAAAATCAAATAATTGGAAAGCCATAATCCAAAAGTTGTAATAAAAGAAGTACTCATTACCAAATAAATCGAAATAGGGAGCCAAATCCAGTACCAAGGACATCAACCGAGTGCCATACACGGAATGAAAATCATGAGATGTAGGCACAATAAACAGGTGGTCATAATAACAATTTTAGATTACAAACAAATAAAAAAAAGCCAAAAATGTGAAAGTGTGATAACGTATCTATATGAGAGATTCTCTCAAGAACAAGTACACCATAACTGAAATGTATATAGAGCATACATCTCACACGGAGAATCTTTTTACGGCTCCACACTGCAGGAGAGACAAACCTTTTTGTGTCTTCATTTTTCTTTCTGTGCCGTGCCCATGCTGTGTCTCTTTTTCTTTATTGTTTTCGATGTTGCCATTGTCCTTTGATTATTCGTTTTGGATTGGCGGTTCGGTTCTCATTGCTGCCAAAATATTTAAGATATTTGTACATGCTAAGCTATTCTAACTACCATTTTTGACCGCCTGTGATGTAGTTTTAGGGTTAAGAATGTGATTTTCCTTTAAGAAATAAGTGAACAACCACATGTCATGGTATGCGTGACTTATACTATAAGAAGGCCAGCAAGCTGACCACAACAATTAAAACATGAATAAACATTTGAAATCAACCTGAAAGAAATATTTAAAAATTCGTCAGTGCTGAATCTTGATTGTTGTTAAACGGAAGGAACTTGACCCTCCAAGAGAACTCCCAAAATTTCACATAGGATTACAATGTTGGTTAAAGATAAGATGTTTATTTGGTCGTGTTGAATAACAAAATACCGAAGTTACTGTAACTTTAGTTTCTGCATATTGCTATTTCGACACTTTATGCCTCAACAATGCAGATAAAATTTAAATATTTGGAAGACCATAAACTCAAAGATATTAAAAAACTGATAGAAAACAAATGATCAAATATGATCTAAAAAGCCAAAATCAGCTAAGGACAGAGCTTTGCACGAAGGAGATACTCCCTACTTTTCAATAAAATTTACAAACATTTAGATACTGCAAGTTTCCAAATAAAATAGGCTTTCGGGTCAGCACCGAAGTACTGACTACTGGGCTGGTGAATACCTTTGGGGACTAACAGTCCACCAGCAGTGGCATCGACCCAGTGATAACAAATAACAAAATACTAAAGTTACTATAAATTTAGTTTCTGCATATGGCCATTGTGACACTATGCCTCATAAAAGGTCCTCAAGAAATCACAGAATATCAATTGAAAGATACCATTAAGAAAACAAAAAATCTTAATAAACTTGGTACATTTAAGATTGCTAAATCTTTAACCTATATGTAATCTGCATGTACAATACAAACGAATTATGAAAGGTAAACCTTTTTGAATGCTGATAAAAACAGACAGATTCAACAATACAAGTGTTCATTTAGCCTTATTTTCTTTCTTTTGTTTTGCTCAGATTTATTCAGATATGATTTATAATCAAAGCAGCAGTCAATCGTTTTAGTAGTAATTTTCCTGTAGTGACATGATTGAAAAGAGGATTAACTGTACACAAAATAAAGCATCCCTATAAGAGGATAAAGTTAATATTAAATTAAAAATAATGAACACTACCTTTTATCAAATGTGAAAAAAAGAGCTGTCGCCGAATGGCAGCCAGTTATACCCCCGCTCATTGAACCCTGAATCAATAAGTAAGTGCAAAATTAAGTGTGTGTGGACACAATACAGGTGTGGACACAT
>MJUU01013249.1:55006-77084 GCA_002080025.1 Modiolus philippinarum | reverse complement strand
ATTGAAAAGAGGATTAACTGTACACAAAATAAAGCATCCCTATAAGAGGATAAAGTTAATATTAAATTAAAAATAATGAACACTACCTTTTATCAAATGTGAAAAACAAGAGCTGTCGCCGAATGGCAGCCAGTTATACCCCCGCTCATTGAACCCTGAATCAATAAGTAAGTGCAAAATTAAGTGTGTGTGGACACAATACAGGCGTGGACACATTACAAGTGTGGACACAATACAAGCATTTACACAGTTGGATGTTTGGTTGCCGAGAAAAGTGACAAAAAAGTTCACCNTGGAAAAAGAAAGTAAAAAAGGCACAAAGTCGGTAAACAGGAAGTGGTGATCCGATATGGCCGAAAAGGGGAGGTGCAGTGTAGGACCCCATACTGATGCCCCATTCCAAACATCAAGTGGCTGTCATGTGTAGTTGCTGAGAAAAATGCGACGAAAAAGTAGTACAGCAATATGGCTGAAAAAGTGAGATGCAGTATAGAACCCTTCAAAGAAGCTCCATACCAAATATGAAGTAGCTGTCGTGTGCAGTTCCTTAGAAAAATGTGACGAAAAAGTCACAATTAGGAAAACGAAAGTAAAAAAGGCACAAAGTCGGTAAACAGGAAGTGGTGATCCGATATGGCCGAAAAGAGGAGGTGCAGTGTAGGACCCCATACTGATGCCCCATTCCAAACATCAAGTGGCTGTCATGTGTAGTTGCTGAGAAAAATGCGACGAAAAAGTCACAATTTTGAAAATAAATGTGAAAAGGCACAAAGTTGGTCAACAGGAAGTGGTGATCTGATATGGTCGAAAAGGGGAGGCGCAGTATAGGACCCCATACTGATGCACCATTCCAAATATCAAGTGGCTGTCATGTGTAGTTGCTGAGAAAAATGGGACAAAAAGTCACAAGTTTGAAAATAAAAGTAAAAAATGCACAGTCGGTAAACAGGTAGTGGTGATCCGATATGGCCGAAAAGGGGAGGCGCAGTATAGGATCCCATACTGATGCCCCATTCCAAATAGCAAGTGGCTGTCATGTGTAGTTGCTGAGAAAAATGCGACGAAAAAGTCATAGTTTTGAAAATAAAAGTAAAAAATGCACAAAGTCGGTAAACAGGAAGTGGTGAACCGATATGGCCGAAACGGGAAGGCGCAGTATAGGGCCCCATACTGATGCTCTATTCCAAATATTAAGTGGCTGTCATGTGTAGTTGCTGAGAAAAATGATGCGACGAAAAAGTCACAATTTGGAAAATAAAAGTAAAAAATGCACAAAGTCGGTAAACAGGAAGTGGTGATCCGATATGGCCGAAAGGGGGAGGCGCAGTATAGGACCCCATTCTGATGCACCATACCAAATATCAAGTGGCTGTCATCTGTAGTTGCTGAGAAAAATGCGACGAAAATATGTGTGACGGACGGACGGACGGACGGAATGACGGACGGACGGATGGACGGACAGAGGAAAAACAGTATACCCCCCTCCTTCGGAGCGGGGGTATAATAAGTTAAGACAGAACAAAAATACATCGGGAAATAAAGACAGCAGACTTAAAATCTAAAATTAAAAGTCTAAAAACACTGCAATGCAGATGCAACACAAACGTAGAATAAGACAACATTAACAAATAGTATGAAAAGGAATACCAAAAAAATAAAAGCACTAAGAATGTGAATATCCACAAAAGCGGGGGGCATCATCAGTCGCTGCAGAAGGGTAAACATGACCTGCACAACGATTTTCAAATGTCAAACGGTCATTCAAATCATGCTGTCGAAAGATCTGTTTTGTACTTGAATGGTTAATGTCATTTTCTAACCTTTGCACAATACCAATTAGAATTCATAAATACGAGTTACTTCTCTTACCCTCATATAGTACCAAAGTAAAAGATTGAAGAGAAATGAGTTTTAAGTGCCCACATCTCTCTATTTTATAATGCCAATTTTTCTTACAATCGACTTGATGAGTGCCCTGTGTTTGTCTATATGTTGTAATCGTCCACTTGCTAAAGACACTAGTGATTTTGTCGGGCAATGGATGACAGTGATTGTAAGAGCACATTGCCAGTTTAGTTAATGTTTGTTGACAATTCCATATCCATGACACGAAAAGACATGGATGTAGCGTTGGTCGACAATAAGCAAAGAATTCCCCTCAAACCGGCGCAAGGGACCGTCCTGAACTTACTATGAGGAATGAGCTAAGCTCATTGTTGTAGGCATCATGGTGGCTTCAAGATGAAGAACAACGATAAAAGCTTTGTACCTTTGCTTGTTTTACCATGTAGTTGTAGAGACTTTGTCTCATGTGCATTTACTCAATATCCTTTCACTCACCATATAAAATAGATTTGACCTCATTACAAACTTTCAGTTGAACAACATTGTATATACATGCAGTTTGTGTGCATATGAGAAAAAACAGTTTCAACTTTTACCGATGTGAGATTTCCTTGTCTTGTACCCCGAATCTCCAGTCCACATCTTTAATGCAAATAAAATAAACACAAAAGTTTTTTTTTTCTCATCACTTCTCCATGGAAACCAATATCCACTCAACTTGGCACAAACTTTGGAATCATCCTTTATGAGCAAAATGCTTAAGTAGTGACTGTTTATGCATTTATCATGAGTTGTCAAATTCTTGTTGTAGGTGTTGTTCCTCTTCAATAATAATTTCAGCATCAAAATCATTCAGATTTATAGTAGCGTCATTTTCATCTCGTTTTAAAAGTACGGATTCGCTGAGTTTGCATGTAACAACTACACCAAGAGCATGTGTGAATAAGTTCGTGATTGATCTAAATCTGTCCCTACAATAAAACCAAGTAGAATTTAGTTATATATAAATAACATGTCAGCATGTATTTCAACAATTTGTAACATGTTGTCTTATGAATCTGTAGCAGAAAAAGACAGGAATACATTGCATATAGAGCAATACTTTCATTATAATGCCCTCTAACTTAGCGTAAACTTTTGACAGTCTATTTTACCTAGCTTGTCTTTACTTTCAGCAAAGTAACCTTTGATCTATCAACTAACCCCTTTATAATCATAAAGATTTGCTTGCAAAATGATGGCATTACTGTTATATTGATACACCTATTTTGAATAATCTCTTAATTTTGATTTTTATTACATGATTTTTAACACATTTGATTTTATGGTCTTCCAACCATTCAGATTTTATCTGCACTGAAGAGACATAAGTTGTCGAAATGCGCATATGCAGAAAATAAATTCACAGTAACTTCGGTATTTAGTTATTTGTTTCAAATTTTGAATATTAAACCACGTTTGTCCACATATACCACTTGAATTGATAATTTGGACATTAAAACAGAGGTTAGTTGAACGCCAAATGATATTCATTGTTCAAAAGTCTCTGATATGTATATGGCATCCGGCAATTGACAGCTATGTATCGTAAAATATCATCCCGTGAGCCAGAATATGAAGCACAGAAGCAAGTTGGCGTAGCGAACGAGCCCCAAGCTTCATATTCTGGCGGGCGGGATGATATTTTACAATACATCAGCTGTCAAAAGTCCGATAACTTGTTTATCATACTTTAATTTGTATTGTAGATTTGTAACTGTTGAACTGAGGTTTCAAATTCTCCAAAAGTCACGCGATAAATATAACATGCACTTCATGCTCGTCTTTTCAACAAATTTCATCTGCAAAAAAAAATGTTTTTTTTTTTTTTTTTTTTTTTTTTTTTTTANTCATTTAATTACCAAACTTTTGGTATCCAGATGAATATTTAAAGCGAAGTACGCTTTTGAATGTTGAAGCAACCTTTGGTTGTTACGTTATTCTATCGTTCCTTAGAGCAATTATGACGTCATAATGTGCAAACATGGAAGCTCTGCAGGATATATCAGTGACCTAGTTTCTGTAGTTTTTCTGACGTCTAGTTTAACCATTTGTGTAATTATGACTCTGTTTTGAATGCCTAATCGGAGAGAGAAAATGTAATAGATTTTTACTTTTTATTTCGTTCGAACACTTGAAATAAAGTTATTACCTTTGGAACTTTGGGAGAATCGCTTGATATATCCAGGCCAGCTTCTGATTTATCCGGGTCAATCAGATTAGGGTTTTGCAGAAGGCTGATTTAACCATTTGGAAGTATGATAATATTCTTATAATGGACACTTTCGTCTGTATTTTGATTATAATTTTCGCAAGTTGTTTGACGATGTTTGTTTGTGTCATTAACTACCAAATTGTCTTGAATTTTCGTAAATTAAGAGGTTCTTCCCTCTATTTATAACTTATTTGTTCCTGCTTATTATCATATACTTTAATAAACAGTCGAGAAATTATAATTTAAAGTAATGTTTGTCTCATGGATAAATGAAATACGTATTTATGTAATTAGCTTTTCAGAAGAATCAAAATCATATTTCTTATCATTTGACAGAACCCCTAGATCTACATTTTTTTTACTTACATCTCGAAATTGACGAAAATGGTCATCTCAGTAATAAAATTTACGAAATAAGGGACGATTTTAGTTTCAAAATTATTAATTTCCCTAACACGGACAGTAATATTCAAGCTTCTCTTGCTTACGGAGTGCATGTTTCACAGTTGATCGTTACGCAAGAGCTAGCACAAATTGAACAGATTTTTTCATTGACATACTTATCTCCGTGACGTCCTTATTAATCAAGGCTCATACGATCATTAAAAAAGGTCTTTAATAGCTAACAATCCCTTGTTGAAAATTTGAAGTGTTTCGACCCGAACTCTGATTCAAGATTCTTTTTTACCTAGTACTGGGATGATCATTTCTTTTAAATGTCTACGAACTTTCAATATCAATTGCTGTTGAGTTGCTACAGAACACTACCGGACACTAATATAAGGGGAGGTTTGCTATGCCATTAAAACCGGTTTAACCAACCATTTCTTTTGAAATGCCTGTACATGAACCAAGCCGAGACCATTGCGGTCGACAATTTTTCAGATGGTTCCACCTGATTTGTCTATTTGACTTCGGCTCTTGACAACTCCGTTCGGTAATTTTTTTATTACCCACAGTGTATTTATATACGTTATACACATGATCGGTGTAATCGAAAAGGTATTCAAAGACGAGTTCTTATTTATATTTTCTCATTCAAACATTTCAACGACATATCGACATATTTATAAACTCTTACATGTGAAGCTTATCAGCAGACAACTACTTTAGCACTGAAAAAAAAATTAACAAACGTAATAATACTCGAAAAAATTCTTTGAAAACATGAGCATTTAAACCTCTTAAGGTAGATCGATAGTCTTCCGTCATTTTGAATTTGTTATTATTCGCCGCCAGGAGGCGGCGAATATATTTGATACGATATTTTGAAACTTCAGTGGAGGAGCACGTGACCAGGAGCAGTTATTTGTTTTCCATTAGAATCGATCTAATGTGTCCTAATCTTTTACAATNGCACTGAAAAAAAAATTAACAAACGTAATAATACTCGAAAAAATTCTTTGAAAACATGAGCATTTAAACCTCTTAAGGTAGATCGATAGTCTTCCGTCATTTTGAATTTGTTATTTATACTGTTGTGGTATTATCTGATTTTAAATATGAAAATATTTTTATTTGTAATGTATCAATAAATATTATATCAGTGAAACAAAATGCAAAGGACCTACATTTACTTCATTTTACATGTATTTATCTAATCAGATGAGGTATGGTAATTTGATAATTGAATAGTATTTGAAAAAGGGAGATAATCTGATAAAAATATTTCATATGGATAGCACTATGAAAATTCACATTTTATTAAGTATAGGGAAAACAAAGTCGGTGACCCCATCTTTCTTTACATTTTTTAAAAGTATCTTTGAAATGCTAACATATGACTAAAATAGAAAGAATTTTTTTTATTTCACTGCTGATATATAAATAAGGAAACTTTCAAGGGAAAATAGGGAAAATCTATGAAAAAAAATTGGAGTACCCATCTACCTTAATCTTTTTCACAAAACAGACCTCAAAAGAGTGAATCTTAATCATTTCTTATATGATACGGCAACAAACTTACAATATCCAATCAAAAGCATATAACAAGGAAGCAGCCTCTGGTGGAATATCTAATGCTGTCAGTATGATGATAATGTTTACAAGACTAGCTCCTGTAACTGGAGGGTTGGCTAATGCTGATATGGTTGACAATATACTGAAAGTAGAATCATAAAGACTTACAGAATACATACTTTTCTTTAGTTTAGAATAAAAGTTGTGTAAGACCACTAGAAAGTAATTAGTTTTTCTTTTAAGATTTTTGAAAGAAATAATTAAGACAACCTTCAAAATATTTTTGGTTTTAAGAGCGAGCGGAAAATGTATGCCTCTTCGAAATTTCAATAATGTTTCAATGAACGTAATCTTACTATCACATCAAAACTTTTACAACAGGGTTACATTCATAAGTTGTTAAAAACATTAAAGAAGTAGATATGAACACGTGATATCTAAATATGGCATTACTCGTAAACAGCTTACTACTAAGGACATTTGAAATCCTTGTTTTTGACGGAAATGTTGTTATACAATGCAAGAGTTTGATTAAAAGTTATGAAAAGCTGGGACTTAACCTACATTCTTTACGTAATAGAGGATATCGACAAGATATTTTTAGCATCCGTTAAATTAGCCTAGTGACCTGAAACTTTTACACACATAATACTGCTGATGTCTACTGAAATTTATGATGAACTTTTGAGTTTGATTTTTTACATTCAAATTAGTTTTCAAATGTGCATAACAGTGTTATTAAACCTATATTTTTTCTCAATTCATTCAATAGTACACATTTTCCTCTGTAACAACGGCAGTAGAATACCAAAGGAACAAGGGAAGTGATGATTACAAAAATCGAAGTCCAAAGGCATGGCAAAAACTAAGTTTTTATTTTTTGCTTGTTTTTAACATTAATATTTGTTATGTATATCAGCTTTTTCACCGTTCATGCATGACCTCAAAAAGTACTGAAATCGCATTATATGCCCATTCTTATCTCTTATCGGCTTCGCATTCATGGTGACTTCAAGATGAAGAACAACAACAAAAGCGTTGTTCCATTGCTTATTATAACCATGTATTTGTAGAGACTTTGCTCATTTGCATTTACTCCATATCCCTTCATTGTTAAATGTTAACACAAACTGTATGGTTAGTTACACTTTTCAATTATTGTATTCACCAATAAACCCAATCACTATGTAAAGCAAGTCTACTTTTACACAAGTCGATGAATGTCCTTAGTACTTGATTTGGTCTCCCATTTCGATATTTTTGGTAGTGAGGACTTCTTTGTTCTATTACTTTTTGATTATGGCTTTCCATATAATTTGATTTTAATACTCCTTTGAAATATAGAATATAGGACTTTTTGTTTTTGATACGACTTTATCACGGTAGTATATCAGGTGAGCCCGCTAGAACTGTATTGTGCACAATTCTTGTTGACGTCAGGGTAGTGTGACGTCACATCCTTCTGTACGTTGGGGTTGAACAAGACACGTCTTGTCATTTTAATTTCGTTGGAAATAGTGTAACAAATGATGAAAATAGTCTCATTCAACTGGTGTAAAACAACATACAATCAATGCCGCAACATAGTAAGTAATTATTGCTTCAAATGGACATCACCCGAGAAGATTAATTTGTCAAAGACAGACCGTCATTTAAGCATGGCGCCTTTCTTGTCACTGAAAACACCTTGCGTAATTCAGGATTGTAGGGGTTTGTAGTAACGGGGTAGGCGTCTCTTTGTCTTCATTTAAACTCGGCGACAGTTCATTGGAAGAAAGCAAACCATCATAGCGAATTGGATTCATAGCCTGATGTTTTATTGCAGTGTCAAGGTATGAATTTTTCATAAAATACAATCAAAAGTTATAGGGAAACGTGTATTTCTGTTTGAATTACGAACAATTTCAAAATTGTTTACTGTTTGTTGTCGTAAATAATTTTCATTCATGAGTTGACTTTACATTCAGATTAATGCGCGTCGATTCGGTTCGCGCATGTCATCTGACGTACTGACCCAATAAATTTTTGATATGGTCCAGTACGTTGATAATGACTTTATCGGTCAGTACACATCAAAGGCAAGAAGCATAAATTACCGATAAACACTTATACAGCATAACGAAATTTACTCTTTTTATGCAACTTAAGTATTTTAATATTTTAATAACATGGGTGTGGGAACGGGTTGTACTTTATGTCCTTTTCGATGCTGTCCCGAAAACCAATTTTATTTGGAAACTTGCAATATCTAAATTTATTAAAATTGTGTTCAAATTTAAGGGCTTTATCTCTGTCCTTAACTGATTTTGTGTTTTCTTTTTAGATCCTATTGGTAATGTGTTCCCTATCAGCCTTCACACATATTTCGGTAAAATGATTTCCAAATGATCTGATCTGATCTGCACTCAAGAGTAATAACTTGTCGAAATGCGCATCTGCACTGTAGTTTCTGCCTGGATTCATTTACGGCATTTTGCGAATGCATGAATGATATCTGAGGTGTTACAACGACTGGCTTTCGGCACAAATGCTAAGTTTTCCGATTTGTGTTTGTCAACACCTAGTTGTGAATCTTGACCTTGTGCAAGGGCCCCAATAACTTACTAAGTAGTACATCGCATCTCAACTTAATCAAAAGAACGTTTTATTCTACTCCTTTTAATTCATATACGTTTATTTTAATAATTCCGAAATGAGTTCGTTTAAAATATGGGTCGATTTCAATGTGTATAATTCTAATCTTTGTTTTTGTTTATATTTGAGCGGGGAACTTTTTAATGTGATTTTTCTTCCGTAGTGCGACAATGTTTTACCAGCAGACTAGCTCCTTGAGCTAGAAGGTAGTTAAGCGGTAAGCACTCCTTGACCCATCTTTTTAAGTTAAGTTTTGTCTTATTCTTTCCTTATCAAGATTGTGGTCTTGAAGTTAGTAGTCTACTTGTATTGGGTTATATTTGCATGTTTAGTATACTATATAAATACAGGATAGAGAAAGAGGAGGTTTAGGGGTTCAATAAACCAGTTTAACCCTACCGCTAGCTCTTGTTGGTGTCGGTACCAAATCAAGCTATCCCAAGTTCCTAATGTTGTCTTAGTTTGTCTTTTTTTTTAGTTATTGTCTTTTTTGTTTAGATCCCTGGTGAATAGTGGCACGTGATTGTAATTTTCGGTCATTGTAAGTGTTTCCTGTTTTTTTTTCTCCCCATTTATGGTGTCAGGAACAGTTTCGACATGTAATGTCTCTTCAGTGCAAATAAATATCAGACAAATTTATAATTAATTCTTACCAGACTAATGCTACTTTAGTTGCTGTTAGTTCTAGTCCAACAAGCTGAATGACAAATAAACATGACACTGTAATATAAATGCATGTACCGCTACGTCCAATGGAAGCTGACAACGGCACTACAAAACGCGTAACTCTTTTGTCTAATTTGTTAGTAACCTCTAAACAATGTAAAGTTTCTGGCATTGCAATAGCTCTGAAAACAAACATTTCCGTTAGTGTAAACATTCAGAAAGTGTATATTTCAATTGACGACTTGAGTTGTTACCATATATATTCTAAAGTTTGTTCATTCATTGGTAAGGACAAAATTATTGCACAAAATTGTCAAGAGACAAACAGACAACGCAGGTGTGAGTAGGTGAAAAACCACCGGTAAAAATTATAAAACGCAATGGTCCTGACTTGATACAGACATTTCAAACGAAATTGTGGGTTTAACCGGTTTTATGAAAGGACCAACTTGTTTGGCACCCATAGGTGAACGGCGAACGACGTATTTTTACTCTAAAAAAGTAAACCAGTAATCATCCGAAATAGCCACTGTAGTACCGACTGGCTGTACTTAATGTTTATCGGTTAAAGCAGCGGTGCCGAGAACGATGAGGCAATTTCAACATCAGTAAAGTTTTCAATGATATCAGTGTTTGATTTTCAGAGATTAAAAGCCATAAATACGCCATGCAAATGACATTTAATTGATAATTTTAAGATATTTTTTTTGTTTCCGGGAAA
This sequence comes from Modiolus philippinarum, assembly GCA_002080025.1. Taxonomy (NCBI): domain Eukaryota; kingdom Metazoa; phylum Mollusca; class Bivalvia; order Mytilida; family Modiolidae; genus Modiolus; species Modiolus philippinarum. Next base: position 67,005 of record MJUU01013249.1, on the reverse strand, counting down.
AAGCATAAGCATTTCGCCGGTGGCGAACGCCGGTTGCACTTGTTTTACCAAATTTCGGATAAACATTAATATTTCAAATTTCTCTTCAGCATCTTCGACATACATGTAGGAAGACAAATTTGACATATAAACACCATGTTTTCGTTGAATGGTTATTTTTCAGCAATGTTTTACCTTTGTTTTTTCTCACTTACACTAGATCCGCCATATTGAAATGAATATTCGCCGCCCTCGCCTTAGTCTGGAGACAGACGAGAGCGGCATACGCCGTATCTGCGCGGGCATACAAAATTTTCTGAGTCAAATATACCGGCAATCCGCCACGGCTGATAGGCGTACGCATATAGGTACCTAACAAGTTGGTCCAGAGAATTCGGCGCTAAATACATGAAATTCTGTTCGTTGCCTACAATTGCATTATTTGCTATGGAGAAGTTAGGATCCTATTTCAGCTACATGTATTTCTTTTTAATTGATTTTAGACTTCAATATTGGAATTCTTTGTTGTCAAAATGACCATCTGCATATTTTGATCTTATGTTTTTTTTTTTTATTATTTATTTTTTGCCGCGATATTTTAAATGGGAATGAAATATGGGACAGTTGTGGTTGTTTAATAGTGTTCATCTCGACAAATTGCATTTCGATTCTACAAGAGTACTCAGAGGAATACCTGTAATTACCAATTTGAATATTGTTTATCAAATGGTGGGTACATGTAATTACAAATCTACTGAACAGAACTGTTAAGAGCCAAAGTCCAAGGAAGGACAAAGCAGGTAGCAATTCACCGGAAAATTTAAGACCAGAACGGTCCTGACTTGGTACAGGCATTTAAAAAAATCGTTGCTTACACCTACTTTATGGCATGCAAACCATTGCTGTAGTGTCGGTAGAAACTCTTCAGCAATGACTATTGTAAGGTCACAGACAGTAAAATGACATGATCGTCCTAGTATTAAGTAATAAAGGGCCACGCCAAGCGCAACATGATACGACCGCAGCATGTCGAATACTGAAATTTGAACAAGTGTAATTCAAAATAGATTAAAGAACCTTAGTGAGCAAGCTCACATACCCCACGCCCCACATATCGATTAATCGTGCATTATGGAAAAAAAATTTAAAAAATCCAGTACTTTACACATCTCTTACAAATGCAGTAAAACATTCAGTAAAATATCTTCAAAACTGTAGGAGGATTTATCCAGGCAAATGGTGTACTCTATAAGCATTATCTCGCCTAAAAATGACTAAGTTAAAAAAATACATTTTTTATGAAAAATCAGCAAAAATCAAATTCAAGTAGTATGCACATCTTCAATACATGCACAATCAATCTGCAAAATAAAAACTTCCTACCTGAATAACTGTAGGAGGAGTTATCCGGACAAATGATGTACCCTATATGCATTATCTCGCCAAAAAATGACTAATTTCAACAATGCATATTTTTGTGAAAAATAAGCAAAAATGAAAATCCAAGTAGTATGCACATCTTTGATATATACACAATCAATCTTCAAAAAAAAACTTTCCTACCTTATAAACTGTAGGAGGAGTTATCCGGACAAATGATGTACCCTATATGCATTATCTCGCCAAAAAATGACTAATTTCAACAATGCATATTTTTGTAAAAAATAAGCAAAAATAAAAAATCCAAGTAGTATGCACATCTTTGATATATACACAATCAATCTGCAAAATACAACTTTCCTACCGTATAAACTGTAGGAGGAATTATCCGGACAAATGATGTACCCTATATGCAATATAATGTGTAAAAATGACAAAGTTCAACAATGTGTAGTTTTCTGAAAAATTATCCAAAATCAAAATCCAAGTAGTATGCACATCTTTGATATGTGCACAATCAACCTTCAAACTAAAAACTTCCTATCTTATAAACTGTAGGAGGAGTTATCCGGACAAATGAAGTACCCTATATGCAATATAATGCACTAAAATGACAAAGTTCAACAATGTGTATTTTTCTGGAAAATTCTCCAAAATCAAAATCCAAGTAGCATGCACATCTTTGATATGTGCACAATCAACCTGCAAACTAAAAACTTCCTATCTTATAAACTGAAGGAGGAGTTATCCGGACAAATGAAGTACCCTATATACAATATTATGCGCAAAAATGACAAAGTTCTACAATGAGTATTTTTCTGAAAAATTCTCCAAAATCAAAATCCAAGTACATGAAGCATGCACATCTTTGATATGTGCACAATTATCCTGCAAAATAAAAGGTTCCTATCTTAAAAACTGTTGATGGAGTTATCTGGACAAATGATGAACCCTATATGCAATATAATGCGCAAAAATGACAAAGTTCAACAATGTGTATTTTTCTGAAAAATTCTCCAAAATCAAAATCCAAGTAGCATGCACATCTTTGATATGTGAACAATCAACCTGCAAAATAAAAACTTCCTATCTTAATTAAAGAACCTTAGTGAGCAAGCTCATATACCCCACGCCCCCACATATCAGATAATCCTGAATTATCTCAAAAGTATCAAAAATTGAAATCCAAGTAGTTTGCACATCTCTTACGGATGCACAATCATCCTGTAAAATATATTAAAAACTGTAGGAGGATTTATCCGGGCAAATGGAGTACCCTGTAAACTTCTTATCTTATAAACTGTAGGAGGAGTTATCCAGACAAATAATGTACCCTATATGCAATATAATGCATAAAAATGACAAAGTTCAACAATGTGTAGTTTTCTGAAGAAATATCAAAAATCAAAATCCAAGTAGCATGCACATCTTTGATATGTGCACAATCAACCTGCAAAATAATAATTTCCTATCTAATGAACTGTAGGAGGAGTTATCCGGACAAATGATGTACCCTATATGCAATATAATTCATATAAATGACAAAGTTCAACAATGTGTAGTTTTCTGAAAAATTATCAAGATCAAAATCCAAGTAGCATGCACATGTTTGATTTGTGCACCATCAACCAGCAAAATAAAAACTTCCTAGCTTAAAAACTGTAGGAAGAGTTATCCAGACAAATGGTGTACCCTATATGAAAAACAATGCATAAAAATTACAAAGTTCAACAATGTGTAGTTTTCTGAAAAATTATCAAAAATCAAAATCCAAGAAGCATGCACATCTTTGATATGTGCACAATTAACCTGCAAAATAATAACTTCCTATCTAATGAACTGTAGGGGAGTTATCCGGACAAATGATGTACCCTATATGCAATATAATTCATATAAATGACAAAGTTCAACAATGTGTAGTTTTCTGAAAAATTATCAAGATCAAAATCCAAGTAGCATGCACACCTTTGATTTGTGCACCATCAACCAGCAAAATAAAAACTTCCTAGCTTAAAAACTGTAGGAAGAGTTTTTCAGACAAATGGTGTACCCTATATGCAATACAATGCATAAAAATTACAAAGTTCAACAATGTGTAGTTTTCTGAAAAATTATCAAAAATCAGAATCCAAGTAGTATGCACATCTTTGATATGTGCACAATCAGCCTGAAAAATAAAAACTTCCTAGCATTAAAACTGTAGGAGGAGTTATCCGGACAAATGGTGTACCCTATATGCAATATAATGCATAAAAATGACAAAGTTCAACAATGCGTAGTTTGCTGAAAAATTATCAAAAATCAAAATCCAAGTAGTATGCACATCTTTGATATGTGCACAATCAACCTGCAAAATCAAAACTTCCTACCTTAAAAACTGTAGGAGGAGTTATGCGGACAATTAGTGTACCCACTTGATGACAGACAGCGGACGGACGGACGGACTGACGGACAGACGGACGGACGGACAGACGGACGGACGGACCAGTCAAAAACTATATACCCTCCGCAACTCTGTTTCGTGGGGTATAAAAACTGTAGGAGGAGTTATCCGGACAAATGGTGTACCCACTTGATGACAGACAGACGGACGGACGGACCGACTGACGGACCAGTCAAAAACTATATACCCTCCACAACTTCGTTGCGTGGGGTATAATAAAGAGTTCACATATTTCAGAAATTTGCAATTTAGGCCCCTTTGACCCCTTGTAGCTCGGAAGTGGTTAGAGCTACGCAAAATCCGTTGGCATACTACTGAAAGCTATATCAAGAGGAATTCAAAGAAAAAATCCCATCGAAATCTGATGAAAAAAAACTGCAAATTCGCAATTTTTGCCCCATTCAGCCCCTAATAGCTGGGAAAGGAAACAAGTTACCAAAAATCTAATAGCTGAGCACCATATTAATTTTTGGCAAGGAATCCATTGAAAAATACTGCATCAAAATCGGACTTCAAATAATTTTTTTTTGAGATTCGCCCCTGTTTTGCCCTATTTATCTCGTGAGCAGTGCATGCTAAGTGAAATCCGTTGGCAATTCCAGATTGGAAATTTCTTCAGCAGCACACTGAAACAAACCCCATAAAAATCCAATAAATAATAAAGATTCTACAGTCAAATATGTGAAAACACCCAATTTCACCCCTTTTTGGCCCCTTTTTCAAAAATGGGTGGGGCCACCAACTCAAAATGAAAACCTCTGTTTAAGCGTGTGCCAAGATACATCATACTACAATTTCATAAAGACCTGTTCACTATAAGCAAAGTTATGCTGCCCACAGACGCCGACGCCGCGGCCGTCATACCATTATACGACCGCAAAATTTGGAGGTCGTATAAAAATGCATGGGTGTTCCGCTGAACACAAGTGTCGCCTGCACTATAATTATAAAGAATTCCTGTTTTGTTACATAAATGAAAAATTCCAATGAAAATCAGAAAAAAATCAAAATGCATGGGCACATCTACAATATAAATCAAAGCATTTTGCAAGTTTGGTTGGAAAGTACCAAGCTGTTCTGAGGAGTTGCAGATAATGGAGTCATACCCTTATGACTCCAATAAGCTGAAATGACAAAATTCAAACATAGCTACAAAAAAGTTTTAAAAAATCCAAATTAATCAAAAACAAAATGTATGGTGCATATCTGCAATATATATTGAAGTATTCCTGCAAGTTTGGTTGGAAAGGACCAAGCAGTCTAGGAGGAGTTGCAGATAATGGAGGTACACCCAATAAGCTAAAATGACAAAATGACAAAGTCAAAATATTAGCTTCAAAATTTGGAAAAACATAAAAAAAAGAAAAACTAAATGCATGGTGCACATCTACAATACATACTGACGCATTCCTGCAAGTTTCAGTGGAAAGTACCCAGTGGTTTAGGAGGAGATGCGGATAATGGTAGAAATTTTGAGCCATACAGACGGACGGACAGAAGGACGGAAGGACAGACGGACGCAAGATGACAGATAGTGATCCCTATATGTCGATACTTCACTAGGTGCAGGCGACACAATTACCAACATATATCTTCTTTTCATGATCTCATTAGTCGCAATGATAAAATATGTTCCGTATTGGCCAACGTGATAGTTGTCATAATGCAATACAATGAGCATCTGTGATCATAAACTTCCATACATCTGATAAATCATATACAGATCTGTTCATTTTGCTTTTGAAGTTTCATAGGAGATGATTTTCCAAGATAGTCCAATATTGAAATATGTTTTGCAGTGGCAGCAGTGGTGTTTGACAGATCAGATCGTCAGAATGAAATGAGAAATTTTTTACATTTCAGTACAATTTATTTCTTATTATTGCTTTAGTAATTTCTTCGAAAAAAAAACAAAAAAAAACCAAAATATATTTTTCCATAGGATGCAATGTTACTCTGTTTTCAACTTTGCACTCGTTGCCATGTTTGTTGTTGGATCTGGATTAAACAAGCAATCTTCAAAACGGACCTAAAACATGTCAGTCCTGAAAAGTTTGGTTCAGATTATTTGAGTAGTCACAAAGTACATAACCAAAATATGAACAGACAAAGGCTAACATTTCTGTCCTTGTCGCTATGTTTTTATGAGAGAATCTTTTGAAAGAGAACTTCCATACATCTTTCCTATAAAGTTTGCTTACACTGTGAAAAAGCCATCAGAGAGACAGATAACAGACTTCAAGTGATTTCAATAGCTCACACTAACCCTTTGGATCAGGTGATCTGATAGCAGGGAAATATTGAATCAACTGTGTTTAATCTCAGAGTTTCATGAACATATGAAAAATGACAAAATAATTTACAATTCACACTTAAAGTTGGTTGCATGAATGTGGTTTTAGGTATTACTTTTGTTGTAAAATTAAATATCATATTCTAAAAAAATAAACTGTGGACACAGGATATGTCTCACCCGCCCCTTGCATCGCCTTAATTTGCACATTGATCTACTGCAGCACGAATAAGAATAAAACATATTCTTTAACTGTTATTACAATTTCCTTGGAAAAAAATGATTTGATCACTTGTGCATGACTAGGGAGCAAGGGCCACCATCTGGGCATGGAATCGATATGTACACCCGTAGACGCAACTGCATGTTTAAAAATATCAAGTGCCTAGGACTACTGGTATAGGCTGTACAAACTGCTTGATAAAAGCTTAAAGTGATCGTTGATACGTGACTAAGGGGCCAGGGCCACCATCCGGGCATGGAATTGATATGTACTCCTCAAGACGCAACTGCATGTCAAATATCAAGCGCCTAGGACTACTGGTATAGGCTGTACAAACTGCTTGCTAAAAACTTAAAGTGATCGTTCATGCGTGACTAAGGGGCCAGGGCCACCATCCGGGCATGCGATCAGTATGTACTCCCCAAGACGCAACTGCATGTCAAATATCTAGTGCCTTGGACTACTGGTATAGGCTGTAAAACCGCTTGCTAAAAACTTAAAGTGATTGTTCATGCGTGACTACGGGGCCAGGGCCACCATCCGGGCATGGAATCAGTATGTACTCCCCAAGATGCAACTGCATATTAAATATCAAGTGCCTTGGATCTACTGGTATAGGCTGTACAAACTGCTTCCTAAAAACTTAAAGTGGTCGTTGATGCGTGCCTAAAGGGCCAGGGCCACCCTCCGGGCATGGAATCGGTATGTACTCCCCAAGACGCAACTGCATGTCAAATATCAAGTGCCTTGGACTACTGGTATAGGCTGTACAAACTGCTTGCTAAAAACTTAAAGAGATCGTTCATGTGTGACTAAGGGGCCAGGGCCACCATCCGGGCGTGCAATCAGTAAGTACTCCCAAAGACGCAACTGCATGTCTCAAATATCAAGTGCCTTGGACTACTGGTATAGGCTGTACAAACTGCTTGCTAAAAACTTAGTGATTGTTCATGCATGACAAAGGGGCCAGGGCCACCATCTAGGCATGGAATCAGTATGTACTCCCCAAGACACAACTGCATGTCAAATATCAAGTGCCTAGGACAACTAGTATAGGCTGTAAAACCGCTTGCTAAAAACTTAGAGTGATCGTTCATGCGTGACTATGGGGGCAGGGCCACCATCCAGGCGTGCAATCAGTATGTACTCCCAAGCAATTATCAAGTGCCTTGGACTACTGGTATAGGCTGTACAAACTGCTTGCTAAAAACTTAAAGTGATCGTTCATGGGTGACTAAGGGGCCAGGGCCATAATCTAAGTAGGGATTTGAGTTGTACCCATAATAATGCAACTGCACATCAACTACTATGGACCTACAACTAACATAAGCTTTTTAATTCACAATAGTTTGCAATTGTTGACGCCGCCGCGGGAAATGCTATCCATAAAACTCGCTTCTGCGACTTTTTCGTCCCGGGCAAGAAAAAAAAAATCAAACTACACCTATGAACAAGTAAATGAACAATTTCTTTACATGAGGTAATAAATTAAAGTTATCCTTTTTAGAAATAAAAGAACCTATCAAACGACTACTTGAAAAAATTCTGTAATACAAAGCAAAGAATATCTCATGGTAAGCTAAAAAGGTTTAGATATCAAATTTTTACAATGCATTTCAATTTATTTGATTATTTTTCATTTTTTCATTATTTGTTTCCAAACAAGTATAATTTTCATGCAAACAGATAAGTTTACAAGATTTATCTCAAATACCAAGTAATGTTTGTATTACAATATACACTGATATTAAATTTCAAGCCAAAGCCCTTTTTTTCATTTTTTTTTTTTTGTTTTACAAACCTCCTACCTTAAAAATTTTGCCCCAAAACTGAAAAAATAAAGGGCTACGCCGAGCGCAGCATGATACGACCGCAGCATGTCGACCACTGAACTTTGAATAAGTGTAATTTAAAAGTGAATAGGACACAGTAACTAGATGGACACAATGAGGAGCTTGACGCAGTAATTAGCTGGACACAAACTAAGGAACATTAAAATTAGCCATTTTCATCCCTGAAAGCTCCAAAACTGTAAGATTTGATCAAAATTGTTGACATACTACTGACAGCAAATATCACGATGAATCCAAAGAAAAAAATCCCCATCAAAATCCGATTAAAAATAATGACTCAACATATTTTCAAAAATTACAATTTTGGCTCCTTTGACCCCTTATAGTTTGGAAACGGTAAGAGATATGCCAAATCTGTTGACATACTACCATAAGCTTACAACAAGAGGAATCTAAAGAAAAAAATCCCATCAAAATCTGATGAAAAATAAAAAATTTAGGTAATCTGTATGTTTGCAATTTAGGCCCCATTTGGCCCCTCATAGCTCGGAAAGGAAACAAGCTACCAAAAATCTGATTGTGCACCACTATATTAATTTTTCATTTAGAATCATTTGCAAAAACTGCATCAAAATCGGACTAATAATAAAAAACTGAAATTTTTGAAATCGCCCCTTTTGGGTCCCATTTATCTCATGAACGGTACATGCCACGTCAAATCCGTTGACATACTACGGATAGGAAATTTCCTCAGGGACAAAATGAAAGAAACCCCATCAAAATCTGATAAATAATAAATATTCTACAGCCAAATATGTGAAAAACCCAATTTTGCCCTTTTTGGCCCCTTTTTTAAAAACGGGAGGGGCCAAAATAACAAAAACTATACCCAGCCTTCCTTTTGTGCCAAGGAACACTGTGTCAAAATTTCATAAAGATTGATCAACTTAATTTTAAGTTATTGACCAAAAACAAAAGTGTCTCCAGACAACAACGACGACAACGACGACGACGACGACAGCGCCATACCATTATACGACCACAAATTTTTTGCGGTCGTATAAAAAAGTAGATCTTTTTTAGTTAAAGACCTGTTTTGAGCAAATCTTTTGTTATTCAAGTCACTTTAATTCTTGTAAATGTTTTCGACTATTCCATCTTTCTTTTGTCATTTCTTTGTTTCTCTTGATTATGAATCACTTTAACTTTAACTGATTATCTATCTCATATTATTTACTTACCCCGAATTGTTAACCTCGAATAAACTACTTCTATCTCATTATTTTTATGCATATTCATTCATATGTCGTGTGCTTACCTTTGACCTTCTGTTATATTTCATCTAAATTTTAAATGGAGTTTTAGGTATGTATCATGTAGGAAAAAATTCCCGGTCAAAAGTTCAAACCTACGCTACCTTTCTGTAATATCAAAGTAAAGTGATCAAATTACATTGATATATAACCAGGCAGTTACAATTAGCAAGTGATAAATAAATATAAGAAAATATTTAAAGTGACAACGGATCGATAACTCAAGTATTTTTTTAAGAAATAAGTTGAAAATTAAACATTTTATCAAGAGAAAAAACATAAACCACATATTAACAGTGATATATAGTGTTTGCTTTTTGGATTAAGGAATTAATTTAGTCAGATACATATTTTCATATCTAATCTCTGGATTAGATATGAAATACAAATTTATACGAGTATATCTGACTTACAATTATAGATTGATGTTTTGGAGCTTTGTCTATTTTATCTTTATAAAGAATTTTATCAACATGGAAAGGAAGGAAAATTGGGTTTGGGGATTTTTTTCATAAGGGGAATAATAGTTGATCAAACTGCAATTGAATGTACCATGATTGAGTTTTCAGTATACATGAGCTTGCACTTACTTGTCAGATTGATTATAGATTTTCATATAGATTATTTTATGATGTTTTATTCATTTATTTACTTGTTTACAATGGTTAAATTAAAAATAGGAAATATGAATTGTCGGGGTTTAGCATCAGATAAAATAAAGCCTCAAGATGTATTTTTAAAATGTAGAGAAACTTATGATATTACTTTACTGGTTGACACGCACTGCAAAAAAAGAACTTTAAAACTATTGGAGGTCAGAATGGGGGTATAAAGCTAAGTTTTTGCTCATACATAACAAGTAGTAGAGGAGTTGCTATTTTATTTATAAATTCCTTCCAGTTTGGTTTTCTAAATGAAATATATGATGATATGGGCAAGTTTAAAAATTCATGATTATCTGTTTACCTTGGCAGTAACATATGGTCCAAATAATGATAGTCCTGGATTTTTCAGTAAAATACAGCAAAATATTGAACGTCTTGGAAAAACATTTGTAATAATTAGCAGTGATTGGAATGTACCACAAGATTATATGAAAGACACTTTCAATTATGTCAATAAAAATAATGAAAAGTCCCAAAAACAAATCCATCATATGATGGAAGTCTTAGATTTAGTAGATACCTATAGGGAACTGCATCCTGAATCTAAAGATATTCTTGGAGAGGCCCACAGAAAAAACAGGCAAGATTAGACTATTTTTTTAACTTCTTCAGATTTTCAAGCTTTTATCACTCAAGCCGGTATTGATGTTGCATATCGGTCTGACCATTCCCCAGTGAATATTGAACGGAATTTTAGTGAACACAGTCGTGGGAGGGGAACATGGAAGTTTAACAATTCCTTACTATATGATAAGGAAAATATAAACATGTTTAAAGAGTGTATAAAAGAAGTTATTAATCAGTATAAGAGAAATGATTGTGAGGATTTAAATGAAGCCAGTTTTAGTATTGATGATTAATTACTCTGGGAAACTGTCAAATTGCTAATTCGAGGTAAAACTATTTCATATTTATCATTTAAAAAAAAGAAAGGGATAAAAAAGAAAAGGATTTAGAAAATCTATTACAGAAATTACAATTGGGTCCTGAATGTAATGCAGAAGAAATAAATAGGACCGAGTTGGAATTGAAAAAAATGAGGGAAGAAAAAATTAAGGGAACTATTATGAGAACAATGGCAATGTGGAATGTGGAAAGGAGAGAAGCAGTAAATATTTTAGTAATTAGAAAAGAATCATTTCACTGAAAAAAATTATTCCAAAATTGATTTTAGAAAATGGAGATGAAATTACCAGTCAGGAAGATATCTTGACACAACAAAAAGTTTTTATGAACTCCTGTATACTAGTAAAAACAGTTATTGATGATAGCCATGGAATTATTTTTTTATGAAAATAACCCTTTTATAAAGAAATTGAGTCAGGAGGAAAGCGAAAATTTGGAGGGAGGTTAAAACTAGAAGAAATGTTGAAGTCACTAAAAAATATGAAGAATTGATCATCTCCAGGACAAGATGGCTTCACTTCCGAATTTTACAAATTTTTTTTGGTCAGACATAAAACATTTTCGGTCATTTAATCAAGCCTATATTAAGGATAATTTGTCAGTTTTCCAGAGACAAGGTGTCATAACGTGTCTTCCAAAAGAAGGAAAGTCAATTTTTTTCTTAAAAAACTGGCGCCAAATTTCATTGCTTTATGTGGATTACAAAATCTGTGCTTCTGCAATTGCAATGCGTTTTAAAAAAGTGTTGTCCAAACTTATATCTGATACTCAAATGGGTTTCATGAAAGGTCGTTTTATTGGTGAATGTACAAGACTGATATGTGACATCATTGAACAAGAGGCTCTCAAGAGCCTGTATCGCTCACCTGGACCATGGCTGACATAGATAAAAGGCATTTCCAATAGGAAAAACAAAACATAAAATTTAGCAGAATACTTTTTTTTTTCTAAAATTACAGTATTCTTGTTTGGTTTCCATGGCAACTGAAAGATCCACCATCCAT
>MJUU01013249.1:30855-54712 GCA_002080025.1 Modiolus philippinarum | reverse complement strand
GCCAGATACCTTTTTTTAGAAAAAACCATCTAAGAACCATTGTGACTAAGTTTGGTTATAATTGGACTTGTAGTTTCAGAGAAAAAGATCTTTGAATGTCTTTTCCATAGGGTTCAATGTTAAAACTTTGTTCCCACTGGCGGCCATCTTGGATGAGGTACTGACCTGTCGGATACTTTTTTAAGGAATGTCTTTCCCATAGGGTCCAATGTTAAAACTATGTTTTAACATTGGAAATTAAAAATGTTTTCTGCTTGGGGTCATCTTGGATTAGGTACGGACCTGTCGGATACCTTTTTTTGGAAGGGACCATCTAAGGACCATTGTGTCTAAGTTTGGTTTTAATTGTACTGGTAGTTTCTGAGAAGAAGATCTTTGAATGTCTTTCCCATAGGGTCCAATGTTAAAACTATGTTCGTCGCTGGCGGCCATCTTGGATTAGGCACGGACCTGCCGGATATCTTTTTTGGATGGGACAACCTAAGGACCATTGTGACTAAGTTTGGTTATAATTGGACTGGTAGTTTCTGAGAAGAAGATCTTTGAATGTGTTTTCACATAGGGTCCAATGTTAAAACTATGTTCCCCGCTGGCGGCCATCTTGGAATAGGTACGGACATGCCGGATACAATTTTCAAAGGGGACCACCCAAGGACTAATGTGACCAAGTTTGGTTCCAATTGGCCTAGTGGTTTCAGAGGAGAAGATCTTTGAATGAAAAGTTTACGCCGGACGGACGGACGACAGACGACAGACGACGGACGGACGACGGACGCCGGACGCCAAGTGATGGCAAAAGCTCACCCTGGCATAGCCAGGTGAGCTAAAAATGTGATGAAAGTGATATTCCAGGGATTTTGATACTTTTTGACTTTGAAAAAGCATTTGATTCAATAGAATGGAATTTTATTTAAAAATGTTAAGATTCCTTTGGGTTTGGTCCTTCTATTAATCATTGGTTTAAAACTTTTTATCATAATTCGGAAAGTTGTGTACCGAATAATGGGCATCTCTCAGAGCGTTTTCAAATTGAAAGAGGAGTGCGTCAAGGAGATCATTTGTCCCCTTATTTATTTATTTTGGCAGTTGAATTACTAAATGCTGCTATTAAGTTTCATCCTGATATAAAAGGGATAAAAATTGATATTCAGAGTATTTGATAAGTCAGTACGCTGAGGACTCAACTTTAATATTGGATGATGATGTACAATCCTTAAATTATGCTTTAGATATAGTTGAACTTTTCTCTACTTGTTCTTGGTTAAAGGCAAGCTATATGGATTAGGGCTGGAAGGGGCTGTGGTGAGGAACTCCAAACAAACAAACCTATTAAGTTGAATCACTCTGGCGAATTTAAACTATTAGGCATCCATTTTTCTCTACAAAATTTAGATAGATATCTAGATAATTTTGTGCAAAAGATAGAACAAATAAAACAAGAGGCTCTCAAGAGCCTGTATCGCTCACCTGGGTCCTGGCTCTTTAACAGCTCATGTCTGGTCAAAATAGGCAAAATAAATTCAGAGGAGAATATTTTCTAAGTAGAGGATTGTGTTTTCCGAATAAGGGACCCATGGTTATGTACCAGTTGACAGCCATTATGGATTGGATGCAAATCTGCTGAACACAATTTTTATTTAATGGGAACACCAAAGGATTATTGTGACCATGTTCGACTCCAATTGGCCTAGTGGATTTTAAGACGATCTTAGAAAATGTTCCCATAGGGTCCAATGTTAGACTATACTTCCCATTATGTTTAAAGTATAGTTCAAATTGGCCCAGTACTTTAAGAGGAGAAAATCTTTGAATGTATTTCCCATAAGGTCAAATGTTTAACTATGGTCCCCACTGGTGGTCATGTTTGAGGTATAATTCTGAAAAACCTTTTTAGAGGGGACCACCTAAGGACTACTGTGACAAAATTTTGTTCCAACCGGCAAAGTAGTTTCAGAAGAGAAGATAGTGTTTGACACATCAATATCTATTTGGAAACCTGAATTTCATTGAAATCGGACGAAGTGGAATTTTCATGCCTTTACGGTGGCAATTTTGAAAATGGCAGTCACAACGAACAATTTCCAACACCAGTTTTAGGGTCACTACATCATGGCAAACATTTTATCAATTTACACTTCACCTTTTTCTTCTTTAGTTTTGAAATAGGAGACGGAAAACATGAAAAATTTTGAAAATTCTGGGTAAAAAGGGAAATAACTCCTGCAAGGGTTTCTGGATTTTCTTCAAAATTTCAGGGTGGGTAGATCTGAAAATGCTGAACATTTTTTTCTATTTACACTTGACATCTATCGGTTACACTTTCTGAAATAAAAAATAAAAACTGCAAAAATTTTAAAAATTTTACGGAAAAGGGCAATAACTCCAACACAGGTCATCAGATTTTCTTAAAAATAAGACAGTAGATAGATCTCATAATGTTGATCAATTTTACTCCGTCAGATTTTTTTTTATATCTGTGACTGTTTTTGAGTTATTGGCCAAAAACTGCAATTTACCCCTATGTTCTACTTTTGGCAACGGCAGCCATGTTGTTTGACCTGCGGACTAAATTTTGAGAATTCATACCCTGGTGATGATCCATTTCAAGTTTGGTTTTATTACACCCAGTGGTTTCAGAGGAGAAGATTTTTGAAAAAGTTTATGAGGGACGACGGACGCAAATGAAATTGTAGCAAATGAATATCAGGATTGCACTTAGTTATAGCCTCTTGTTCAATAAGATAAGTAACTATAATGTGAATGTTTGTATTTTTGCAGTTTCAATGAATTTTATCCTAGGTCTATGTAATCTCTTCAATTTTCGTTACTTTTTTATTTCGGTTCCTTTTTATTCACTTTACATTCGACTCAACATTTAATTTTGCAAACGCAATAGTGAATTAAAATTAATCGAATAATTTAATGACATTTGACGCGAAAACAAAACTTAATGTGTAATTACGATTTTGATTTGATCCGCCTGCCTTTTGTGGTTCAGTGATTGTGATACGTCACATGGGCAGGGTGGCACAGTGGTAATGGCACTGAACTTTCAACCACAATGGCCGACACTACTTTGGGTTCTTATCCCGCATGTCTCAAAGATTCAAGGTACCTTCCCTAAGTCGGGGGTTCCTGCTTGGCACGTCGGTCTTTCTTTCTACACAAGCTTCATGTGAGAAGCTAACGACTTTGAAATGGTCGGTTTAGAAGCTCGTATAGAACTTATGTTCTTGTTGTCTTGTTACGGGTGAATGCCTGTATTTTCTTACGTTAAATAAAACTCACCTTATTTACATGTTCACTCCAATCATATATTTACAAGTTAAGAACGATCCGACTTTACTCCGGCATGTTCCGGGCAACTATTTTGTTATTAAACAATGCCTGAGTTCCAAAGTACTGAAAACGAGTTAATACTATGAGGTAAATGATAATGAAGTACTCACGTGCTACTAGTAGCAAACACTATCAATACTGATTCTGTAAGTGACCATAAAAACCGGAACGGGTTATCTCTCTTTACAATAAAATATACAATAGGTACAACTATGAATGACCATATAACAAATCCTGTGATCACTGTTAATATGAGCATTCCAAGATGTATGAATTCATCACTTGTGTCTTTTGAACTAGCTATCGTCCGTGCTAACAAACTTGCTACTCCTACTGGTGTAAACCTACAATAATTTAACATTCTTAGGGTTACAACCAAAAACATGAATATTCGGCAGGTTCAAATCGAATATGTAAATTATTAAACATGCGTATAGCTTCTCTTATTTGATTTAATTAAATGCAAATTCAGTTTTACTTATGTATACTTTTTAAGCAGGTCACTTATAATGTTGTAAATTATATGCTTTAATTTTTTTTTGTGTAGTCTCTGTTGATCCTGGGCCATTTTAAACGTATATCTCATGAATATTACGTCCTGTTAATTGCATATCTTCATTGTGCAATCTTTCTTCTATTTTCAAACTTANTTGTAAATTAAGTTACATGTAATGCATTTCACTTACCATATAAGCCATCGTAGCATCTGTAGTATTACGTGAGTTGCAGATATAAAGAAGTGGTAAAAAGCCCTCCCTTTATCCTTTATAGCACTGGTGGCCATTCCAAATATACTGCTAGCAACAATCATTCCTTCAAAACATTTTAGCATATTTCAAAGTATATAAATACAAATAAAATGTGAGAAAGTGTATATGGGAAAACCGATAATATACATAGTCAAAAAATATTTTCATAGTAGAACAGTTCTTGCATGCAATTGAATGGCAATGATACGAAACATTTACGAAAACAAACTTTGTGCAGCCCTTCGTACATTACTTTACAAGTGTGTATATGCATAAATGAGCACGATGTGTCTTAAAGTCTGAACTATTAAACTGATGGTTAAATATCTGTAGAAAAATCTTAAATTCAAATCCGTACCTTCAGGTAAAAAAGGAAAATAATTTGTGGACATTCCAAAAATTAAAAGGCTTTTTTTGTAACATGTATAACCAAAGTGCTGTTTTGATATGATGACACATGAACAATAATTACTTTAATAGTTCTTTAGGGCTGCACGACATTTGAGCCAATTTTGAAAATTGACCTTCCTCATTTGAGCCAAAATATTTTCCACATTTGAGCCAATATACCTGAATCTTACCTAAGCGTAGAGTGTAATAGTTAACTTTAGGTAAGTGAAGACAGACGACGGATGCAAAGAGATGACATAGCTCTAGATACATACAAAATTTTGGTTTCTGATTATCTTTTGTTAAATTGCTACACGCATATTTACTCCAATCAGAGAGAAAAGCAAGGACACATAATTCCCATTCTTACATCCGTTGACAACAAAATTTTGGAGTACACTTAAAGGTTCCATCTATAAAAACATCATCAACTTCACACATGCACTGTAAATTAGAACGGCAAGCGAAAATGATAATTCCTGACTCTGCATTGTTGTACGCTAAAAACGGTTCACCCTTGTTTTTTTCAATGGTAACACTGTCAAGACATTGATGCTTTTCTAACCGGTTCTTTGGAAGTGCCGGATAACCTTTCCGTCTTTGCCTGTATAACGATTGAGATAAAGATTTTAGATCGGATTGAAGCAGTGTTGATTCATTCATTTCTTGCAGTGTTTTTCTTATGACTTTCCAGGGGCTTGCAGAAATGTCTGAAGCTTTTCGTTTAAGATGGACACTTACTTGTTGTCGTTCAAGCTTTCTTTCATCGCTGGGATGTTTATGTTCATTTGTTGATTTCACAATAATTTTACAGTCAGAATCTGTTCTCAGTCTACATGTGCAGTTATTTTTGTGCATCGCCAAGATATCTCCGAATTCTTCAGCATTGATACGAAACGGAATTTAAATCCATAAAAAAACAAAACTTTTCTTTCCTTTGTTTGTTTCTGACACAACCAACTCCATTCTATAAAGGGACACAAAGACAATATAGGGATAGTAGTGAACATTTTTCGTAAATTGAACTCACGACCGTTTTATAATTTAAGAAATTTACTGGAACAAAATTATTTTACTGAGAATATGAACATAATCAGCCCAGAAATTTTAAGAAATGTACTTAGTAACTTTAGGATTTTTACTTATGTTTGGCAATTTAGAGAGAAATCTGAAAGCAAACTTTTTAGGCCTACTTGTCTGGCTCAAATGACTAGTTTCTTTTTGGCTCAAATGTGGATTTTATTTGGCTCAAACGTTGATTAATTTTGGCTCAAATGAGTTATGAATTGGCTCAAATGTTGTGCACCGTTCTTTAGTTCGTTGTTAACCTGTTTTATCTCTTCATGTGATAGCTTGCAATAAATATAATTCAAAAAACCAGGGAAAAAATCTTTATTTTATTGTTCTTCTATCAGTAATATGGGCCGAAGATTAGTACTGTGATTAAACAATCCTTATCTTGACTAAGTGAAATGTGACAGGTATAAAAAAAGTCTATATATTCATGTTGTATTTGGGAAGTATGGACCAAGGGTATGCAAAATATCTATTTACATTTTCTAATTTGGTAATACGACTTTACACAAATTTGTCAGGTATGTTGAATCTCTATTTTCATGACTATGTACTAAATCAAAATTGTCGGGCATGTAAAATCTTGAATTTTTTAACATTCTATTTGGTTAATATGGACTAGAACCAATGTGTCGACTGAACAAAAGGTAAAGAAGTTGAAAACATCTCTATTTTTGTAATCGATATTTTGATAATTGGAATAATCAACTGTCTCAGTTCTAATTCATAATTTATAATTAGAACTGATACAAAAAGTACTTCTTTTTACTTCTTTTGGAATATGGCTTTCCATATTATTTGAATCTAATGTTGCTGACGAGAGGTTACTCCTTTAAACACGTGTACCGCATAGCAAAATTTACTGCCTATTATGCAACTTCGGTATTTTAGTATTTTGAAACCATTGGGCCGATGCCAGTGCTGCTGGACCAGAGGTCCGCAAGGGTATTCACCAGCCCAATAGTCAGACTTGTCTGACATGAAAATTTACCATGCGTTTTATAGAATTTTACTGTTTATCAAAATTCTGACCCACTGAAAATACCGAGTCTTCATTCCGTGTATGGCACTCGGTGGATGTCCTTGGTACCTGATTTGGCCTCCTATTTCGATATATCTTGCTAATGAGTACTTCTTTTTTACTTCTTTTGGATTATGGATTTCCATATTATTTGATATTAATGCTTCTGACAAGACTCCTTGAAACACCTGTACAGCATGACGAAATTTAATGTTTATAATTCAACTTCGGTATTTAAGTATTCATTTACTTATTTTTTTTTTTATTTATATTTTGTCGATGTATGGCTATAAAAATGGGTACAAATGTAATGCCTGACACGGATAAGAACGGTGATGGCTATGATCAAAACTGTTATGATTCCATTACCATTACTTGTCATAATAATCAGGATTCTATTTCTATGACCATCACATGGTAACGCAGTGAGTATTCTAGAGCAGACCTAAGTTAACTCACAGTAGCTTTTATGGCTCTTCGAATAAACTATTAGAGATCTTGTTTATGTACTCCATTTTTGTATTATTAATGATGAATGAAAGGATATTGAGTAAATACACATGAGACAATCTCTGCAAATACATGGTAAACACAAGCAATGGAACACCGCTTTTATTTTTGATCTTCATTTATTTGTCATATTTTGTATATTGCCCTTTATTGAGGTTAATTAATAACATTTCTGCAATACATTTTCATAACTGTAAGACCTACCTATGATGTTAGTGCTATCTACCGATGATAGTATCTTCCCTTTCTGTGTTATAACAGAGGTGTTTCCAAAAGTATCATTACCCATGTAAGAAGAAACATTTTTATCCGTAAATGTGTATTTTGTTTGAGTCTGAGAAAAAATTATAAAAAATGAATTATTATACCACTGAAACAAATTATTATGCTGTTGACACTATAGTTAATCATAAAATATAATATATAAGCTACGTGACAATTAATAACGTATTTGTACAATATATTTTATCTTTACTTTATTCAATGCATATGCTAATTTTTTTTTTTCAAACTGAAGTGTACATATATTTGTCATTTTTCTGTATCCATTTGAAAAATAATCGTTTTCAAACACAATGCAACATATTATTCCAATTGGTTCACAACAATAACATATAGACATATATAGCAAATGTTTTCATGTGTGATTTTTATATGTGACTGTGAGAAAAAAAAGAATGGTGATAATAAAACATTTGCTTAGCTGTTATATTCGCCTCTGCTTAATTACTCTCTATTTTTGCAGTTCTGTTCAATTTAATGAATCATTTCTGTAACAAAAAGTTTTGTAAATGAACAAACAATATAAAAAAAACAAACCTGTTCGAATGTTGCTACTATCAGGTTATCTGGGAAAATATTTCTAAAAGATAAATATAAGTAGCTTTATCTAGTGTTGTTACTACTAGATAGCATTGCAGCTGATTAAATGATTATTTTATTATTAAAGTAACTTCGGTATTTTGTTATCTATTAACACTGGACCGATGCCTCTGCTAGTGGACTTCTAGTTCCTGAAGGTATTCACCAACCAAGAACCAAGTACCTCGGAGCTGGCCCGACAACCGTTTTTATTTGGACAATTGCAGTATCTAAATTTAAGAAAATTTGGTTTAAAACTAAGGAGTATCTCCCTTTTGAATGCTCTGTCCTTATCTCTGTTTAGATCGTATTATGTCAGCTTTCGCAGATGTTTCTGTTTATGGATTTGATCTGCACAGAACAGACATAAGTTGTCGAAATGCAAATATGCAGAAACTAAATTCACAGTTACTTCGGTATTTTGTTATTTTGTTATGATATATTGAAATTCAAATCGTCCTATCAGACTTACTGATATACAAACTGATATCTGTACATATAGGTGTATAACATCAAATCCACACTTATGTTAATCCCCAGACCACTTCGGAGTGACATGTTTTTATCCTACGTTTCTTTTGATTATAATTTTTATTATTATACCTTACATATAATACAATCTAATGAATAATTTTGATGTTTTTCAAAATTTATGACATGATTGGAACAATACGTGTTGTTCCACACATGGAACAACATACGAAGTTCCGATGTTCCCCTCTCAACCGGAAGTGGTTTCTTATACGTTGAGTATAAGCTAAAATACTCTAATTTACAGGTATTTTTGCAAATTGTATGGAACTATGTATGAATCATACCGTTTTATTTAATGTTTTTTAGTTATTAATGAAATATTCACAGTTTTTGCTTCGATATGTCACGTGCATACTCGCACTCATAAGTGTGACGTCGTTTTTATTTTTGTATATTTAGAAGTCAACTGTATTTCCCTTCACACGTTTGATCCAGTATGTTATTAGCCACATTTTGACAACTTAAATAATGTAGAGAAAAAAAGTTATATTTTAATAGATCTGATTATTTTACGCAAGATGTTAACATGCCAAAAAAACCTTTCAATAATAATTTCCTATTTCAAAACAGTTAAATTTCATACTAAGTTTTGTAAGTTATATGACATCCATTATATTTTAGCTTCGTTATAATAAAACTATTATTGCCGTCAAATGTGGTGAACATCAAAGTGGTCAACCCTTGTGAAGTTGCTTTAGCCCTCGGGAAAACAACTTCACTCGGGTTGACAACTTTTGATGTTCACCTTATATGAAGGTAATAATTGTATATTATCATTCTTTCAAATATTTTTGTCCTATCGATTATATTGAAATGGCTTGGTAGATTCTGAGTCTCCAAATAAGATGGAATCATCGAATTGGTTGTCTGTGGGTGACATTGGCTTTTGGTTGCAAATGCAAATCTAATTATTTTTTAATTCTCGAACATAAGTAAGTTCGAACGTTAATTTCGGTAGTTATCAGGAAGCATGCTTAGGATAACTGTAAATCCGGGGAGCTCTATAAGCCAATGAGGATTTTTATCATACCAACGCTTGAACAGTGAGGGATATAGTGGTAGAACTGTCCACCCGTCTATTCATCCCTTACCCTTCCAGAACACCTTATGTCACCCTCGGTTTTTACAGGGGTTCAAACTGTCAGTGCTTTAGTTTTTTGTGTTGTCTTGTAAATCATGCTGTTGAAATTTAGTTTTGTTTACGTCAGTGATGTTTGAGGTACCGAATTGTCCTGGTTATTGTGTGAATACTTAAAATTTACAGAAGCTTCCCAAATGTTTACCTTGGTACTGTTTGAGGGTTAGAGAAGTAACACATACCATGGATTTTTGTCAAAGGGTTAGAAAATGACATTAACCGATCAGCTTCCAAACAGATCTTCAAAACCCATAAATGCCTCACTGACTGTAATGGGTGTTGTATGCAGGGCAGGGCACGCTTACCCTTCCGAAGCACCTGATGTCGCTCTTACTTTCACTGGAGTTCACGCTGTTGGTTCCTTTGTTTTGAATGTTGTGATTTTTATTTCTGTGCTTTGTATCTGTCATTGTTTTCTGTGTTTAACGTCATTGATTTCTGTGTTCTCGTTTTGGCCATGATTTCGATTTTTTTAAATTCCACTCCTTTATTCGGTATTCTACTCCGTTGATTAGAACATGCGGGTCCTTTCATCCGTCCGCTACACGTTAGGGTACGAATCCCTTATCCGCTAATCCTTCAGAATAATGAATGGATTTTCAAGAAGTTTTATGACATTATGCAAAGTTTTATGACATTATGCAGATACATTTTTGATTTGATTTTATTTAATTTAAATTGACTTGTGGGATTTCCTGTTGCATTGGTTACCCAACTCTTACCCGCTCACCCTGAACCAAGAAATATATTTTCATGAAAATTTAAACACAGACTTTGTGATATACTGTAAACCGGGAAATTTTCGCGGCGGTTTTATTTTTGCAATTTTAGCGTTTGGAATGGAAGTGCGAAAATAAAAAGGCACGAATACACTTGCCTATTATTGAAGTCAATGGTCAACAATTTGGCACCGCGAATTCAAAATTGCGCGAACTGAAATCTTGTCAATTTACAGCGAAATAAAGACGGCGCGAAAATTTAACGGTTTACAGAAATGTAGATGTGTACCTCTTATTTTAGAATTCTATTTGATTTATTTTGGGGGTTTGCTATTGTGGGTTCTCATAGTAAAACATGGTTTCTGCTTTATATTTTGACATGAACAACTGAACAAAGATTTAAGCTTTCTTTTGCAAATCACTAAATTTCTGGAATCAAATGGTAAAGCAGGGCAAATATGAGTAAAATAAAAATATATGTTGCAAGACAGCTTAATGTCATATAAATTACACAGAATAAGAACGTTTGTTAAGCTTTTTTTTTTTTTATTTTTCATTTTTCTTTTAACCCGGAAAATCAAATGCAAAATTTGCATTTCTTGTGTCAAGAGGTTAAACTTAAAAGGACAAAATTACATAATATTAGATAAAGCATGACAGGATATATATTATGTAATAACGGTAAAATAAAATTTACAAGTTATAATTTGTCAAGAACTGTTTGTACTGAAATACTTGTAGTACTGATAAATCAAATAAGGTTTTGGTAAAATTGATGTGAAAAATATTGACAACTCAATATGGAGAATAACCATGTCCAATACATTATAATAAAGAGTAATATATAATTTACAATATATAATAAATAACAACAGAAAATGACGTAACGATTGCTTTTATCTAAATATTATCTTTTTTCTAATTTATAAATGAAATACAAAACAATCTGCTGTTGGTTAATCTTGTTGAAGATCATCAGATACAAATAAAAGCTTATGTTTTAAGTATCCATTGCAACAAAAGCTAATTTAATTTCTAAGTGAACAAAGGCACTTAAAGGTTTCCTTTGTATTATATTTTAAAAATATTTAAGACAAATATATATTTTAGATTAATGAATACTTTTAATACCTCCATATGTAGACATACATGTACAATACAAAAACGTTACACATAAAAATGTCGGATTATGCCTTTATATTAAGTCAAGTATTATTTCTTTCCTCTTGCCACCGCAATACTTTCAATGTCAATGTTTTTTAACTTCATTTATCATTTTATCCAAAAAAAAAAACATAGATTGTACAAAAGCCTGTCTTAGGTTCTTGAAATGATAAACATTAGTCGGTTATCTCCCTGTTTCAATTTAGTTATATATGGTCCAAATGACTACATGTAAATACCGAAGTTACTGTGAATTTGAATTCTGCATATGCGCATTTCGACAACTTATGTCTCTTCAGTGCAGATAAAATCTAAACGTTTTGAAGACCATAAATTCAAAGATGTTTTAAAATTGATAGAGAACAAATAACCAATATAATCTAAATGTAAAGCCGAAATCAGCTAAGGACAGAGCTTTGCATGAGGGAGATACTCCTTAGTTTTCATCAAATTTCCAAAAATTTAGATATTGAAAGGTTCCAAATAGAATCGGCTTTCGGGTCAGCACCGAAGTACTGACTACTGGGCTGGTGAATACCCTCGGAGACTAACAGTCCACCAGCAGTGGCATCGACCCACTGGTAATAAATGACTAAATACCGAAGTTACTGTGAATTTGAATTCTGCATATGCGCATTTCGACAACTTATGTTATGGAGATAATTTTGATAAGCACATATAGCCTCTTTTGATATTGAAATTAAAATTATCTGCACTTTGACTATATATATAACTCACTTTGTACAGGGAGATAACCGACAAATGTTTACCATTCCATATGAAAAACGAATATCGAGTACATGTTCTTGTGCCAACAGCCCGCTTCATAAATGTTAAAACCAAAAAAAAAAGACTTTTCATAAGTTCGGCCTCAATAACTCTAGAAAACGCTTAGCTAGAAGCAGAAGAAAGACCATTATTACAGTTAGTTTAAGTTTACATTGACTAATTCAGTTCTTTGACTGACGGTTCGATTCTCACTTACTTTAACGTAGATTTGTCAGGTTATAATTCAAGTTATGGAGGTTGTCAGACTTTAGAACATTTACAAAGAAATCAGTTTAAATAAACAGTTTATTCAAATAATGTATGTAAATATTCAAGGCAAACTATGTATGTTTCAACAAACCAATTCTTTATGGGATGTACTCAAATATAAAACATGGGAGTAAAGAAAACCCGCTGTAGACATCGAGACAACCTTTGTCGGGCAACACATGACATGACAGTATTTGTAACGGTACTTTGTCCGATGTTATGCTTATTGACGACCCCGCATCCATGACAAAATTGAAACATGGATGTAGCGTTGTTCAACATTTAGCAAGTGAATTCCACTTAACCGGTGATACGGGCCGTCTTGAACTTTCTATGAGGTAGGAGTGTTTGCTCTTTTTTTAGGGCCTCCTTATGAAATTAAGATGAAGAACAACAATGAAAGTGTAGTTCAATTTATAGGGATTTTTTCCCATCCACATTTACTTCATATCTATTTATTTGTTCATAGACTGTAGCAGATCACCTGTGACAATCTGCTTTTGTTGCAGACGATACCTTGCAGAATTTCTTATATCAGAATGCAGTCACGATAAAAGTCCCACAAATAATAAAGCAATGATATGGCCAAAATCTTTCCATTCATTTGTTAAGGTAGTACGGGAGTCTAAAATTGCGCATCATTCTTGCGCATCTGACAATACATGGAATTCACTATCATGGGATTGGTGGCAAAATGATTTTCGACGTCTTATAAGAGTTACGTTTGATAAAATTTGACACTTTTATTGGGTAATCATGCAGAATAATGTACCTTTTCAGCAAAGCCCTGTTTTATCAAGGAAAATAATTTTATAGAAATAATGGAGAAAAATCAGTTTTTCACCATTTATCTAAAAATAAGTTCGGTGCAAATGGAAGACAAGTATATTGGCTAAATATTTACCAAATTTTAAAAAAAATTCTTTCTGATGCAACTAAAAAAAAATCAAAATTTTGTCAAAAGTCGCTAATTTTCGCTATCATTTCAACCAAAGTAGCCGTATTTTAAATGACAGGTTCACTCTTATATGGCCGATGACCCCCAATTTTTTTTTTTTTTTTTTTTTTTTTTTTTTTAATGTAATAATTTAATAATGTACACTATTCCGTTTAAATCTAGACAACATTTCTTTTTGTTAGTTTTTATGGCTTTTTAAGAGATAATGAGTTACGGGTTGTGCTTCTGCAAATGATAATCGTAGGTCGGGATCGGGGTGTTGAAACAACAACTTAATCATATCCATCAGCACTTACAGCGCTGTAATCCTTTCCGAACAAACTTAACTAGTTTTTTTCTCTTCAAGGGAGTTTCTTAACACATTCTTTTGCGCGAACCGCAACTGTTGAAACGTGTTTTGTGCATTTTGGGCATTTTTACTTATCAAAACTTCAAGGAAATCCCTCTCATACGATCACTTAAAAGTTCTGTGATAGATATCAGTCCCTCCTGTAACTTCGGTCTGAATTATTCATTTTTTTACTTAGTACTGGGACGAGCATTTATTTCACTGTATACGGCCTTTCAATAGCAATTGCTGTAGAATTGCTACCGGACACCATCGGGTTGGCGCCCATAAAACGGTTTAACCCACCGTTTCTTTTAAAATGCTTGGACTTAAAACAATTCGCAATCTCTAATTTCATCTATCCGTATTACTTCATCGATTACAGTCTTTAAATATTGCATACTCTTTATTTCGCTTTGGTATCCTTCTTGGACATGTCACGTGTTGTAGAAATATATTGTTCCTCTTCTCTTTTCTGAATTATTTATTTCCTCGTGTTTGCCGGAGTAGAGGCATCAAACGATTATCTCGATTTAAGGTAGATAGACACTAATATTTATATCCGTGAGATTTGTTAGAAGTCGGCACAATTGACGAACCAATCCTACAAATTAAAAATCTGTAATAAAAAGTGTGGTCACCATGCTTGTTTTTGCTAGAATTGGGATCAAAGTTTGCCAATTTTGCCATTCTTTCACCAAAATTCACTTAGAATGCACGGGGAAAATATGGAAAGGCATGTTTTAACTTATTAGAAATTAACCTTCTATCCATGAGAATTTCATATTCTTTTGTAAATAGATAGTTTATGATATAATCTATCGGTTACAGCGAAACACTGTAAAGGTCAACATGCTTTTAAAGTAGATATTTTACAAGGATTCCGAATTAAACATTATTTTCGGGAAAAGCGAGGTAATTCGCGGTAAAGTGAACGAAATATGACGTTTATCATCTGCCATGCAATTATGATTGATTGATTGATTGAATATTGTTTAACGTCTACTCAGCAATACTCAGCTATATCAAGACGAGAACAAGTTTGTTAATAAATAATCACTTTGGGGTATGGAAAGGGCCATGGGACGGGAAATTCTGACTGCCACTGGAAAAGTAGGGTGAAATCGTCAAGGGCGGGGAATTTAGCCTTGTAGCCGATCGCCTACGGACCACCCCAAAAAGAGCTTCCTACAAGGGTTCTTTAACGTGGAGGAAGCGTGGCATTTCTTCCAACACGTGGACCTGAGTTTACATCCCATCCGAAAGATGGGTTGTGTATTTATTAATCCCGCACAACCACGGAATGGGTCCTATTTCTATATCCCGGGACCCTCGGGGTCAGCCTCCGTTTAGGAGGGGTCACACCCCGCAAGCCGGAGATACTAGGTCCTATTTCTATATCCCGGGGTTCCCTCGGGTCCTCTGTTAGGAAGACTCATACTCCAAGCTCAGAAGATGCTGCGGGCCTATTCATAAGCCGAGACCGCGCACGGCGGCCATGCAATTATGACGTCACAAAGGAAAAGCCGTAAAATTGCTATTCCTGCCCCGAAAATCAAACTAACCCGTATCCGACTCTTTATTTTCTAAATGCTCAATTAAATGGCGCAGCGCAACAGTGTCCATCTACCTTAAGCTGGACATGTCTATGTCTTCCCTTGACTTGAAATTTGTTGAATCGAGAAACACTTTTCAACCGTCTAATTTACGACATGCTCCAACACTAGATCCTTTTATTTTGTAAATAAATAAATACCGAAATTATTGTGAATTTGTTTTCTGCTATCGGGTCAGCACCGATTTACTGACTGCTGGGCTGGTGAATACCATCGGGGACTAACAGTCCACCAGCAGTGGCATCGACCCAGTGGTAAGAAATAAATAAAGGCTGAATTTACTGTGAATTTAATTTCGGCGTATGCGCATTTCGACAACTTATGTCTCTTCAGTGCAGATAAAAGCTAAACGTTTGGAAGACCATTAATTCAAAGATGTTCAAAAACTGATAGAGAACAAATAACCAATATGATCAAAATGTAAAGCCAAAATCAGCTAAGGACAGAGCTTTGCATGAGGGAGATACTCCTTAGTTTCAACAAAAATTTACACAAATTAAGATATTGCAAGGTTCCAAATAGAATCGGCTTTCGGGTCAGCACCGACGTACTGACAACTGGGCTGGTGAATATCGTCGGGGACTAACAGTCCACCAGCAGAGGCATCGACCCAGCGGTAACAGATAAATAAATACCGAAGTTATTGTGAATTTGTTTTTTGCATATGCGCATTTCGACAACTTATGTCTCTTCAATGCAGATAAAATCTAATTGTTTGGAAGACCTTTAATTAAAAGATGTTCAAATATTGATAGAGAACAAATAACCAATATGATCTAAATTTAAAGCCAAAATCAGGTAAGGACAGAGCTTTGCATGAGGGAGATACTCCTTAGTTTCAACAAATTTACAAAAATTTAGATTTTGCAAGGTTCCAAACCGAAGTACTGACTACTGGGCTGGTGAATACCTTCGGGGACTAACAGTCCACCAGCAAAGGCAGCGACCCAGTGGTAACAAATAAATAAACGATGTAAGGTTAAAGTTCATAAGCTGTCGCAAGTTTGATCGTGTTATCTTGCCTCAACATTACCGTTTGATTTATCCTGAATGAATGTTCTTTCGACTTCAGTTGTTTAGTTTTCCACTTTCGCTTATATTTCTCGTCGGTTCTAGAGCTTGTTTGTACTTGTTTTCTGAGTTTGCTAATTTAAAAACACATTCTGATTTATTTTCCTGATGTCTATTCATGGCAGCGAATAGCTTTATTACTGTTTTCGTTCGATCAATATTCGCTATTTTCTTGGTGTTTTAAGACCTTCATAAGGTTTTCAGCACACCATTAGCTCTTGGGTTTTCCTGTGTCATTTTATGATGTTCAAATCCATATTAAAGTGCAAAATAGGCAAATCTGTATACAAAATAACAAAATACCGAAGTAAATGTGAATTTATATCTGCATATGCACATTTCGACAACTTATGTCTCCTCAGAGCAGATCAAATCAAAACATTTGGAAATCTATAAACCGAATATGTGCAAAAGCTGATAGAGAACATATTACCAACAGGATTTAAAAGGGAAAGCCAAAATCGTCAAAGGACAGAGCTATGTATGAGGGAGATACTCCTTAGATTTTAACAAAATTTCGTTTGATCTAGATATTCGGGCAAGCACCGAAGTACTGGCCACTGGGTTGGTGAATATCTTCGGCCAACAAACGATGGCCCACTGTAGGTTTCCACTCGTTGCGGTATTCAGTATTTTGAAAAATTCTTCAAGTGTTGAATTGTCATCTTACTTAAAGTTGTGTTTGTCTGTTCGACTATTTATTGCGTAATACATGCATTTGTCAATAACTATAAGGTTACAATGCCCAACAGGGTACGGATCTCCATAATCGACGGATATGTTGTGCCTTGCTGTTTCAGGTAATGGTGACGGCTTTGTCTGTTCCTGCCTATGCTCCCTTTTTGTTATTTAACATCTCCTTACGATATTCTCTGCCATTGTGTTCATCGATAGATACCAGTATCTTGCTCTTATCATTTGGTTCATTTTAGTGATCCCCAAGTATCCCATGCTGTGACCAGTTTTAATGCAGTTTTAATGTTTTAGAGTTGGTAATGGGTCTGGAGCTGGCATGTCAGTTAACTGCTAGTAGTCTCTTGTGATTTCATGTTTGTGTCCGTATATTTAGTTCTTTCGGTTTCATTTTTCACGGTTGACTCAGTCCTGTTGCCAACTGAATTTTGCTGTTGTTGCGATCGTTTTTTTATTTGTCACATTGGCTGTGGGGGAAGGTTTTCTAGTTGGTTCACTTTATGTCTATCGGAGTCTAGGAAGATGCTTATTTCGCTGAACTTGATTACTCTTTTATTTAGGGGCCAACTCCGACCTACCGTTGTGTGTGGGGTTTCCTCACCGTTCATTGAAGATCTTATGGTGGCTTTGAGTTGTTATTGCTCCCCTTAGGGTCGTTGTCTCTTTGACACATTCCCCGTTTCCCTTCTTTTTCTTATTAATCACGGATTTGCGCTATTTTTTCTGGGATTACTAGTGTGTCAAGTCTACGAAGAATGTCTTCTGTTATGCAAACTTATTCTCTAACTGAATAGAATGCAGCAATGTCATTTTTAGCCTTGTGTTTCTTCAAATCAGTGTTCCTTATACTTTTTGATGTCCTGCAATTGCATATATTTTCTCGTTTCCTTACGAAATGTGCAAATGCAACTGCGTGTTCTGTCTGTTTAATTTACTTAACTCTATGCTCAGTTTCTATATATTCAGATTCCGGCAGTGAGTGTCTAGATAAGTATATGTTATCTGGATTTTGACATCTGTTTATTTTAAAATATCATCCAGTGTGCCAAAATATGAAACACAGGGCTACAGAGCGCAGCGAACGAGCCCCAGGCTTCATATTCTGCTTTCAAAATTTAGATAACTTGTTTATCGTCTTATATTTCCTATTTTTATAAATAGTTTATCAGGTTTTGTGTCAAATTCTCCCAAAGTTGCGAAGGAAATGAGGTTCATTCTTATTTTTACAAAATGATAAATGTTTTGTAGTTATTTTGTGACTGCACAATATTTTTTGTCGACTAACCTTATTAAATTATAAATTGTATTGATCAAGGTATGTTAGCAAATCGAAATAAAGTCCGTTTTTTCGTGCAGAAACTCTCCCCTTTATTTTAACATTTGTCTTTCATTATTTCCTATGCACTTTTATGACGTCACAATGTAAACAAAATGGTTCTGCTGAAGTTTTCAGCAAACTAGTTTCCGTAGTTTTTCTAACGTTTCGTTTGTACTTTTGTGCATTGGTGACAAAATTGAAAACGGAAATATATTCTTTATCTTATTAAAATTTATTTCCTGCAAAACGGATAAAAAGGATATTGCTTGTCAAACGTTAGGAGAATTCATTGATAACTTCAGGTCAACCTCTTGATAAATCCGAATCAACCGGATATGGCTTTTGCCGAAGTGCTCGGCAGACTGAGATAGGCGTAGGGAAAGACGATAAGTAGTCTAATCGATCCTGGCCTATATACAAGTTCAAAATCCACGTCTGGCATCTCCATGACATTTTTCTTTTCTTTGTAGTAAGTTTGTTGTACATTTATAAACATAGGTATAGGCGCTTTTTGTGTGAAGTAATCATCATAAACGTGGGTTCTCCTCATAAATACATGCTGAATTCTGTTTTCGTCTGACTATACTATTTCTATGTGTCGGTCCTTGATCTGCTAATAAAATGTGCAGGCTGTAATCCCGTAGATGTTTTCTGAAATAATACTGCAGATAATCCTGCATGGTAACTAGCCTCTGTTCTTACTTTGACCGGTCTCATCGGGTCGAAAAACGCAAATTTGATCATCCGTGATACTGCCCATTGACAACTGAAATGCTTCTTGTCCCTGTTTTCCTCATTTGAATTTTGTCTTTTTTCTTAGTTAAGGCTTTGAGCTCTGTAGCTAAAATTGTGCAACGTGGAATAAACTTTGTAAAAAAAAGCAATCATATCTGGAAAACTTCTGACAGATTCTTCAGATTAGGATGATTTCCATTCTTTACTGCCCTCCCCTATTTAGACGTAGGTTTCAAACCATCCTTTGTAAATCGGTATCCGTAAAGCTCCAGTTCCTCTAACTGATATTTCTCCTTTAATTTGATACAATAAACTTTCGCATTATTCAGTACTTTTTCCAGCGTTTTATTATGCTCCTCTTTGTTATGTTCTACCTCCAATCAAACTGTCGTTTGTCGAATCCATACAAACAGAGATTCATTGCCGGGTCTTCCAGATGCACCACTAAACCTCTTTCACAGCTCCTCACTACTTTGTTGACCGCAGTCAGAGACGGCCTGAAAAATTACTGTAATAAAGCTTACTCCACAAGCGGTGTGAATCAAATGTGGATCCTTAAAAATTCAAAAGATCTCCTTGAACAGCTTTCCTCAACCAGTCTTACCCATTGCCATAGCATTCAAACTTTTGACTTTTCTACACTTTATACAACCCTGCCACACAATAAACTGAAAAGAGTAATTGCAGATTTAATACATCAATGTTTCTGCACAAAAAATGGAGAACGCAGATACACCTATTTAGTTATAGGGAAAGACAAGACATATGTTGTTAAGAACCACACCGATTCAAATAAGAAGTACACCGAGACTGACGTAATCAAAATGTTAGAATTTTTGATCGACAATATTTTTGTCGAATTTGGAGGTCGTGCTTTCCAACAGACAATAGGGATTCCTATGGGAACAAACTGTGCGCCGCTTTTAGCTGACCTTTTCCTTTACTCGTACGAGGCCAAGTTTTTACAAGGGCTTATTCAAAGAAAACAAAAACATTTAGCCCAGTCCTTTAATTTCAGCTTCCGCTACATAGACGATGTGCTTTCTCTTAATAATCCTAAATTTAAGGATTTTTTACATCAGATCTATCCAAATGAGCTTGAAATTAAAGAAACAACTGATACACCTACTTCAGCTTCGTACCTAGATCTTTTATTGTATATTGACGAAGATGGACGTTTGAAATCTAAGCTATATGACAAGCGTGATGATTTTAATTTCCCCATTGTGAACTTTCCCTTTCTTAGCAGCAATATACCTACCTCTCCAGCCTATGGAGTGTACATTTCACAGTTGATTCGTTACTGTCGAGCTTGTAGTTTGTACAGTGATTTTTTGAACAGAGCAAAAACACTGTCCCAAAAGCTGCTTAGTCAGGGATTCGTTCAACTTTTGTTAATTTCATCCCTCAAGAAATTCTATGGCCGTCACCATAGCATCATTGAAAGATATGACGTGTAAGTATCCCAAATGAAAGTGGACATTTTCAGCTAGATTCACGTCTTCCCGGATTTGACTACCGACTTTGACATTTTCCCGGATTGAATCACCCACAGTGTGACGGGTGCTGCTAACAGAGCAGGACATGCTAACCCTTCCGGAGCACCTGATGTCACTCTCAGATTCACTGGAGTTCACATTGTGAGTGCCTTTGTTCTGAATGTTGTGGTTTCTGGTTCTGTGCTTTGTGTCTGTCTGGCGTCATTGTTTTTGTGTCTAACGTCATTGTTTTCTGTGTTCTCGTTTTTGCCCTGTCTTTGGACTTCGATTTTTAATAATTTCACCCCTTTGTTCCTTCGGTATTCTACTGCCGTTGTTTCTTTGATTCAGACATTCCGGGGTGTTGGTTAATACATGATACATCGCCTTATCAGACAGATCTTATGAAGATTAAGCTCAAAAAATTAATGGCTTTGGTCGCATGTTTCCCCATGGTATTCCTAATGTTGCAACTTGTCACAACTCCATTTCCTGCTTTAGGTCCATTGATGAGACATAAGTTGTCGAAATGCGCATATGCAGAAAAAAATTAACAGTAACTTCGATATTTTGTTATTTATTACCACTAAGCCGATGCTTCTGCTGGTGGAATGTTAGTCCCCGAGGGTATTCACCACCCCAGTAGTCAGTACTTCGGTGCTGATCCGAAAACCGACCTTATTGAAACTTGCAATATCTAAATTTCACAAAATTGTGTTTATAATCGCAAGATTAATTGACTGTGGACCAAAGAACTGTTGAACTGTGAAATGAAGAATAATTAAGATATTGTGGTAACGATCTAGAATTAAATCCTTCGTCGAAAAGGGGAAAATACCAAATATTGTCGGAAGTTGGTCAAAATAAAATCTAATATGACGTTCTTCTTTAGCTTTGTGTCCATACCCGTGTTAAAAATAATTATTGACCTAGATTGTTTTGATTTTAAACTACAGGATTTTTGCTATTAGAATCGAAATAATTAACGGTACCCATATACATGTATTTATATTGTTTTTACCACGGTTAGCA
This sequence comes from Modiolus philippinarum, assembly GCA_002080025.1. Lineage (NCBI taxonomy): Eukaryota > Metazoa > Mollusca > Bivalvia > Mytilida > Modiolidae > Modiolus > Modiolus philippinarum. Next base: position 32,946 of record MJUU01013249.1, on the reverse strand, counting down.
CTTTATGGTGACATTTTACCCCTTGGAACACTCGGGGTTAAAAATACACCATAAAGTGCCAATCCGTGGTAAAAACAATATTAATATATGGGTAACGTTAATTATTTCTTAAACACACTATACTTCTAAAGTGGCCAAAATTTCACAGACCAAAATAAAACCACCCCTTTTGTTAAAACAAAAGGCCAAAATTAACCCACACCAAAATTTCTCGATTTACGGTATCTCCCTCATGCATAGCTCTGTCCTTACCTTAATTTTGGATTTCTATTTAGATTCTTTTGGTTATTTCTTCTCTATCAGATTTACTCGTCTTTCGGTAAAAGGACTTCCAAATATTTTAGTTTTATCTGCACTGATGAGACATAAGTTGTCGAAATGCGCATATGCAGAAAATAAATTAACAGTAACTTCAGTATTTTGTTTTTTGAAAACACCTTAAACTACAATCATAAAATTCACACGGAAAATCTTCCACTGCTGGTGATGGTAATATTCTATTTATCTCCATGTATTGATTTGGAATACGCAAATCTACACTTGTTTGGTTCATGTGTGGTTCAAGATAAACCCTTTCAACTTTGCTACGACTTGGTTTCGGTAGTATCACTAGTGGTGAACACCATGTTATGGTTTAATCTCCATTTCGAAAATATCTTCCGATCCATTTCTTAAGTGGTTTTTGGAGTGGTTTATCTACCATAATTTCCAACATTCCTGAGTTAATGAATGTTTTCTTACCAATCAAGGGCGGTAAATTTAACCTTCTTTTTATCACTAGGATTTTTTTGTTTTCGCCTCTCTTTTTTCATTTCTTACTGTTGTAATGAACTTTTCGCTATCTCGTTTAATCTTAACATGTTCACCGTTTATCATTACTGGTACAGTTTTATTTTATAAACAACTTTGTGTACTTGTACTTTCTTTACAAATATTTAGTGGTTCACTGTATTTTCGAAATATTCTTCAGCCGAATTTCCCTTTCGCTAGTACCGGTGCTGTCTTCCAATCTTATTATTTATTCTGATTTCAGTGATTATTTTTTCTTGAACCGTTCAGCACTCTTTTCTGTGATGTTCACGTTCCTTACAAATTTTTTGAAAGTGATTCCATCTTTTTCAAATGTTACATTGTGTCCCGTAGGCTCTATTAATCTTCTGGTCTACCAAATGAATGCATATTTCCACATTATTTACAAAGTTTTCTGCTCTTGTCTTTCAGTGAATCGCAATGATCACGATATCATTTCCCTGTGCTAGCTTTAGGCTATGTCTCCTCTCGATATATCTCGAATACGTAGTATCTTCAAATACGGGACTTTTGGGTCGTGTTCACTCCGGAAACAAATCTATTATTATACGAACCAGAGGCTCCCAGGAGCCTGTATCGCTCACCTGGGTTTCAGTTGCCACAATCAAGGTAACATTGTAAGTTATACAGTTGATCTTCAGTTTCTCAAACTTTCGTAGCTCAAACACCTCCTATATCTTTAGCTGTTTTTTAAGTCTGATCATGTTTTACTATATTTCTTTATTGGGCTTTTTTGACAAAAAAAGTTCTTGCTAAGGACCACTTTCGACACCAGTTTTGAAGTTGAGATGTCATTTTGTTATTGGCAGTCAACAAACATTTTTCAACATCGGTTTTGAAGTCGCAACATCTATATCTACTTGGAAATCAAATTTCATTTAAATCGGACAATGTAGAATTATCCAGCCTTTTTTGGCGGCCATTTTAAAAATGGCGGTCAACGAACAATTTTTAACATCAGTTTTGAAATTATGACATCAAAACCGATTTGGAAACCAAATGTCATTGAAATCGGGCAATGTTGAATTTTCCCGCCTTTTTTGGCAGCCATTTTGAAAATGGCAGTCAACGGACAATTTTCAACACCAGTTTTGAAGTCGCAACATCAATATCTACTTGGAAATCAAATTTCATTGAAATCGGACAATGTTGAATTTTCCCGCTTTTTTTGGCGGCCATTTTAAAAATGGCGGTCAACGAACAATTTCTAACATCAGTTTTGAAGTTATGACATCAAGACCGATTTGGAAACCAAATGGCATTGAAATCGGACAATGTTGA
>MJUU01013249.1:0-29885 GCA_002080025.1 Modiolus philippinarum | reverse complement strand
GACGGACGACGGACGACAGACGACGGACGCCAAGTGATGGTAAAAGCTCACATGGCCTTTTAGGCCAGGTGAGCTAAAAAAATCAATACATCAATACCTTGAGAGGGAATCACTAATTAATGAACACTGTTGAGCTAAGAGTGATTTATATTTAATCACTTTGTAGCGCTTCGGGTTAATTGTTTTTCGTCAATGAAAATTTATTTGAATAATTGTGATGTAGGACAAATTATCATTATGGTTCATATTTATTTCAATAGATCAGGAATCCAGTTATCCGTCTTACTGGTATTTTAGGAGATCATTTCCGCCTTCAATTACACGAAAGTTCCTATCTAAAAAGTCCCGTATTGATTTACTTCTAGCATATGATCCAAAGTCTATTTTTTACTGTTCGTCTTCCTCACTAACGATTCATTTTCTGTTGTTTGAATTATATGTTCAAGAATTATATCGGCCCGATCTTCAAATTCACAATTTGTTTCTTTCTCTCTGAATCTAGCGTCATATACAATAGTAGATTCCCCCTCAGGGGTATCATTTTCAGGAACACATACCTTGAGAAATGGTTGTTATAGTACACATCTAACCCTCTACTTGTCGGATCTGGAATATATGAATCTAGCACCGGTGACAAGGCAAGATCAAGAAATCTCAGACACCCAAGGGTAAGATTTCAATATTTCTCTGACGAGGCTTGCCGAGTCAGAGAACAATTAAAATCTTACCCGAGGATGTCTTAGATTTCTAAATCTTGCATTTCCAACGGTGCTTAATTCGTTTTCTCACCTTTGTTCATAAAAACGTCTATTGGCGCCATCATATTGTCTTGACCGTCTGCCATTACTAAGCAGTTCACCATGACGTCAATGACGTCATATTATGCACGAGGCTGTCTCACATGGGGTGGTGTGAGACAGAAAAATATCACACCGCTAAAAATAGGAACTGACCTGTCTTAAAAGTGGGAATACTCTGTTCCATATTTGCGATCTCCTTTCCTCCGTAGAATATCATTGCATCCGTTTTATCATCTGGGCTTGTGATACGAAAATAACGGAATTCTCTCTTAATTACATTAAACCATTCTTTAAACCATCCGTTGTGATATGTTCATCAGATTGTACAAAAAGCAAACTTCTCAGATTACATGTCCGTGTTACGATTGTAATCCTCTCCATCATCGATATCCTTTTTTTTTTTTTATCTTTGTCTTATATACAAAAGAACTAAGAGTTTCAGCTTAGACATAAATATATAAAACAATATCGTAATAATAAATGAGACGTTACAATACAAGAGGCGAGAGTATAACTTTACCCTCCATGGAATACGATAGAGAGTCGCTGCAACTACTCAAAAGAATGTGGATTTTGAATATTGCAGTAATATCCTGGTTGTTACGATAAACTGTCGTTCCTTTTACCTTTAAACGTCATAATGTGAAAACCTGGAAGCTCTGGAGGATAAATCAGCGACCCAAATTCTGTAGCTTTTCTGACGTCTAGTTTGTCTTTCTGTGTAATTGTGACTCTGTTTTGAATACCTCATCAGAAAGAGCAATCACAATAGATGTTTATCTGTAGAATTTCGTGTTAAAACTTGAAGAAAGTCATTGCAGTTGAAACGTCGATATATATCAAAGTCATTGCAAATGAATCCGGATCAAGCGGCTATGGCTTGTGTGGAAGTGCTCTGGAGGCTGATATTAACGAAGGGAAGTATGATAAAGTATAATCTTATATAAATATGCATACTTCCAAAGGTATATCGGTATGATACTTTTGTCATCGGTGTCGTCGGTTTTTATTTTGAAATGAAAAACTTTTTTGCATGATAAATTCAAAAATCGTCCACTAGCAGCGAGGATAAATTCTCAAATTTAATAGAAAGTATTGAACTATCAAGGATTTTGAATTTCAGAAAAATACGAGTCTACTTCTGAGTGTAGAAGAATTTACATCTATTGACAAGTTTAGACCCAATACTTATTTCAAAGTCAAAGGAGAACGCACAACTTAAATTGACTGGCTGTAACAGAGAAAGTAGCAACAAAAAGAGCTGTGTGAATTGGTGATATCATTTCCTTAATGTTTAGTATCGGATGTTTTCATAGTATTGATATGGATTTAGAGGGTTGATACTACTGAGGACTATTCAAACAGACTAGGCTAATGTAAATAGTTTCTGATCGATACTATATTAGTCAAGTTTGGAGGATTTTTTTTTCAAAAGACCTCGGAATTCCAATGGGCACTAACTGTGAATCTCTTCTAGCTGATTTGTTTCTCCATTCTCATGAGGCTAATTTCATCAAAGGGCATCTTCAAAATAGAGATAAAAAAATAGCCTTATCCTTTAATTTTAGCTTTAGTTATACAGATGATATTTTGTCACTAAACAACCCTAGCTTTGACGATTTTTTTTTCATAAGAACTTTCCAAAAGAGCTTGAAATAAAGGATAATTCCACATAGGCCTTATTCATTGACCTTCATCTTGAAATTGAAAACGGAGGTAGACTTCAAACTTCTTTGAAGCAACATTTCAATAGCGCCGGCATGTGGAGTTTACATCTTCCAGCTCATTCGCTACTCAAGGGTCTGTGGTTGATACAGTGACTTTCTTGATACAGTCCGGTTGCTCACAAATAAGCTACTTTAACAAGGATATGTTATTCATAACCAGAAGTCATCAATCAAGACTTCTTACGGTCAACATCACGATCTTGTGGACCGTTATGGGATATCTGTTTCCAAAGATCGCAACAGATCATCCTTTAAAAGCTTAATTTTTGTTTCCTCCACCGGATTCGACTACTACCGAATTTGACATGTTCAGCACGGTGGTTGTCTTCTAAGAAGCAGGAGATGTTTATTCTTTTGGAGCACCTAACTCGCCCATGGTTTTTCATAGCGTCCGTGTTGCCCTTGGAATATTCGTTTTAGACTAACGGTTCGGTTCTCACTTACTTTATCAGAACCAGTCCCTCCTTTTTCATACTTTACCATACTATATAGGGAAAATTTTACAACATTTTACCTGATAAGATCAGCAAATATGTCTTGAGTTTCTGTATGTGTTTCAGTGCCTTGTTCGTAGTCATGGGAAACAGATATACTCTCTCCTATAAAACACATTCTTACTTTTATTTCCCAATTATATATTTAAATGTGATTAAAACATGTGAATGTCTGAATTAATTGATGTGTCCAGTATTCCTTTAATTATGCATTAATCTTTCAACAGAACAAATTCTTTTCGTTAAGTCTGTCGTGTTCAACATGTCATCTTGACTATTTGGAAAACTGGATATCTTTTTTTTTTATTTTTGTTTCATAAATATTTTATAAGAGGATTAAGTAATCATCTCATACAAGATAACATGACAAGATACAGTTGTGTGTAGACATACCCTCTCGTCCAAGTTAATTCCTAGTATATCTCGAATTGTTTCCAAGTTCACTTGAATTTTACTTAGAGCACTCGTAGAACAATTCTAAAAATGGTCACAGCCCTAAGTTAACAGTTTTAAAACGTGTCATTCGACAGAGGAGTTCTGCAAGTGTTCATACAGTACAGGTGTTCTATAATTTAAGAGTCATGAACAGCAAGAATATAAAAAGGGGTATCTTTGTGATATTATGCCGCCCGTTCAAGTATATCAACTTTCAGGAAAGGATACCAAGTTTCCAACAGTTTCTCGTAAATTTATAATTATAAAATATAAGTCATGTATCAAATAATCAAATATCAGATATTTTTAACTGAAGCGCATAATTATTGAAAACATTTTAAATGAGAGTTATTTGATATTATTTTTTAGCTCGGGAAGACTGTCACGTACACCAACATCCTGTTGTAAATGAAAAATACCGACACGGCTGACAGAAATGTTTGCAAATTTCGTGTCAAAAATACCATAATCATTATTTATTTTAAACTTCATTGACGATGACTGGTTTTAGAATAACTACCAACCGTTCCCGCTTTTAGAACAGATTGTGGCCGATTTCAGAACTGTCCTCGAACACAACTGCTTTTAGAATACCTCCTGACTATGACTGCTTTTGAAACGGATTATGACTGATTTAAGAACTATTTTTGACCATTAATGCTTTTAGAACAACTCTTGACTATGACTAATTTTATACCAGGTTATTATTATTTAGAACTGTTCATGACTGTGGCATAATAGAACAATTCTATACGATGACTGCTTTTAGAACAGTTCTATAAGATGACTGCTATTAGAACAGTTCTTGACAATGACTGCTTCTAGAACATTGTTCTACAGCAGTCATTGAACTGTTCTAGTACAACTCTAAGTTAACTCTGAACAGTGATAACAACTTGTTGAGATTTAAAGCATTTATTAGCTGTATTTCATCAATTTTTTTGGAAGCTCTAAAAAGGATTGTGTCGTATCAATATATCTAGAAAATGATATCAGATACCCTTTAATGCATAAAAACGTCAAGAATAATTTCGATTATTAAACTAATTTTGAATGAAATTTTGAACAATCATGGCAAGTGATTAATGATCGACAACAAAATCGGACCTGACCGAGATACTAAATATAGTCAATATAAACAAACGTACCACCGGCTGAGTGATACGTGTCTACCCTTGACATAAATGTGTTTACACATAACTTATTCGACTATTTTGCTCCAAGTACAAAACAAAATACATAAACACCGAAGTTGCAGAAAAAAACAGTAAATTTCGTTATGATGTACACGTGTTTCAAGGAGTAACCTCTCATCGGCAGTATTAAAATCAAATAATATGGAAAGCCATAATCCGAAAGTAGTCTAAAAAGAAGTACTCATTACCAAATAACATCGAAATAGGAGGCCAAATCCGGGGAAAATGCAAAAAAAGTATACGCGGATTACCACTCTTTTCATATTGCGTGTCCCATGTTGGTTGGCAGTTAACCATATGCCCGACTGTGTTCTGTTGTCAAAGGAGCCAGTCTATAATGAAAGCTTAAAGACGAGGTAAAATCGGCCGAATTCGTTACCAACGCAATGTACACGTGCAGTTCTTTTTAAATCGATCATTCAGATTTCAAACATAATTAGGACATCCTTGAAAGAATAATATGGCTTTCATTAAATTATTTTGGCACTTAGTAAACAATAATTACAAACTTACTCTTAACTTCCTATTTGCACATTGCCCATGATTGTATCGGACCGTGTAAACAATTCCGTTACTCATGTAACGGGAACATTTGACCTGAGGTCGCATGCATACGAATCATCCCGAGAATACATTCTTTGCTAGCAAGCAATTTATCTTTAATTTGGAAGCATTTTTATATGCTTTTACGAGATATTGGACTTAAAACTACTTAATTACTGCATATCATAACTTGAAATAATAATTTACTTCTAGAATTCTACTAGAACCAAATAATTGAAAGATTGCTCTAATGAATGCATGCAACTGTAAAATGTTATGTAATAAAGTTACAATTGTTAATGCAATCCATGGTAAAAAAAAAAGAAGGGAAACGGGGAACGTGTCAAAGAGACAACGACCCAAAGGGGAGTAATAACAACTCAAAGCCACCATAAGATCTTCAATGAACGGTGAGAAAACCACACAAGCCTATTTGGTCTTAACTTTAAAGAGTGTTGTTCTAAAATCAATTAGTCAAAATATAGAGTATATCTAGAATTTTAGGTGTTTCATTTTTCTGATTTGTTTGCTTCGGTATTTGCCCTGATACATATATGGTAAGGGCATAGAAAACAAACCATGCGACAAAATTAACATATGGTTATTGCATTTTGCTTTTCCATTCTTAATTTTACTTAAAGATTTTACTAATGCCCCTTTTCAGTGGACATAAATGTATATTTGAAATTTACGCCAGAGTACTACTAAATAACAATCCTTTTATCTTGATCAAGCTCAATTTATCATTCCCTTTTCTCTACAACAAAGTTACATTGATTTCGACGACAGATATTAAAACCAAAACATTTCTGGACATTTTTACTTCTTATATCTACTTTGGTCGACTTCGATTTTTTGTGCGCTAGAAACTCAATTTTCAACAGGAATATATCTCTTGTAATTACTTTGTCATTTTTTAGTAAAGTGATGATATCTGTGAACATAATGGATTTCTTTTTTTTCTAAATTATGTCAAGTTCAGAATTTTACTAACAGGTTACCAGAGACATGTCTTTACTTCATGTTCAGTTCATATTCTTTCTTGTTTTGGCTGTAATGTTTTTGGATCATTAATTTAAGACATGTTCATTTCCGGTTTGTTGCTTCGGTATTGGTCCGGTTAACATGATATTTTGAACTTACCAGGTTCAATGATCATACATAGAATTGCACTCAAAATGGTAGGGCAGAAATTAGTTATCATAATGAATGTTAAACAAACTAAACTGATCCTTCCATTAGATCTCAAATCAAGTGACGCTGTAGCTGTAAAAATAGTAAAAACAAAATATAGGATGAATTACCAAATTAAAACTACAATCGGTACAACACATTAACCTTGTTCTTAAAATATAGAAAATGAATGGATATGGAGTATATGTACATGAGAATGAGTATCAACAACAACATGGCAAAACCAAGCAATGGAACAACGCTTTTATTGTTGTTCTTAATTTTGAGGTCACAATGAGTACTTTGCTCATATCTGATAGTAAAACAAGTCGGCTGCTAGGGCCGGTTTGAACGGAGTTCATTCCTGGATATTGAACAACGCTTCATCTAAATCTTTACTGGACATGGATAAATGCGAGATCGCCAACAAACATAAATTAACAGGCAAAGTGCTCTTACAATCATTGTCGTCCATTGCCGACATGTTTAAGCCAAGTGAAGTTTTTTCTCTTTATAACTATTGGCAGTTTTAACTGTTGCGATAGTTATTATTTAACAAATGTCTCCTTTTATGCTTGCTGGGAGATAGTAGAATGTGTTACATTCTAAGAATATTTATGAACAGGAACTGGCATAGATTGAAAATGTTATAAAGCTGCTGAAATAGTTTGCTTTAATTTAAAGCTTGCCTGGAAAATAATTCAATTTCGTAGCATACTACAGACAAAGAAGTAATAATACATGTACCTGTTATAATGGAGGACACCATTAATGGAATGATCATCATTTTTAACATTCGTATGTACATCTCTCCTAATATTCCTACAAAAAAAGGAATAAGCACGTGTAATCGTGTGTAATAATAAATTTTATTATATAGATAGCGGTGATTTATCGAGTTTTCTCAATTAAATAAATGTCGTATAGTCACCGGTGAAAATAAAGGACTTCTAGTAACCGGAAGCGAAGTCACAGTATCTCTTCAATGTCGTCGTCAAGTAAACAACTGGAGTATTGAAATGAAAGAAAAAATAATCCGCATCTAAAATCTCGGTTTTTGAGTTGAAAACCATAACTAATCGACCATCATGACTATCAATAAAAATGTCACTCGTGTCGATTAACGCAGCGGATTTAACTCGTTGCGAACTCGTTGCGGAACTTTCGTTTAATCCCTCTGCGTTGGTCGGCACTTGTGACATTTTTATTGATATTCATGACAGTCAATTAGTTATACTATAATTATCATGTGCAATTAAATGCACATCTCTCCTTTTCTTCGCATAAGTAAAAGAGAAAGGCGAAGGGGGAAATGTTCATCTCTCCTTATTTCTCCTTACATTACTTCAAATGAGATAAAACATGTGTAAAATATATATAATGTATAAAATAAAATACCTTAATGTATTAATATATGTCTCTCCTAACAAAACTGAACATATAGGGAAACATGTGTCTTCATGTTAATGAAAGATATTTATTTCTCGTAGATCTAATATCTTAAAAAAAATAATGCGTAATGAGAAAATACACATCTATTTTGGTATTCCAAGATATAAAGTTTAAACATATAAAGGAAAAAAAACTTATGTAATGTGAGCAGTATATCGGTTGTCACATTTTTCGAGGGTCTGCAAGGTTGAAAGGGATACGACGTCATCGGGAGTCACATGACATAAAGTAGCAGTCAATACCACATTTTTTCAAAACTACCATCATCATTCTCAACATCCTCATATCACTCATCAACACCTCCACAATAACTCTCAACACAACATAGTCAATCATCCATCCACCACTACCACCACCTTTCTAACCAGTACCATCATCACAATTACCAGCATCCAGATACCTTTAAATCACCAACACTTCCAGCCAGATACCTTTAAATCAACAACACTACCACCCAGATACCTTTAAATCACCAACACTACCACCGATATATCTTTAAATCACCCCCACTACCACTCATATACCTTAAAATCACCAACACTACCACCCAGATACCTTTAAATCACCAACACTACCACCCAGATATATTTAAATCACCAACACTACAACCCAGATCCCTTTAATATCGCTAACACTACAAACCAGATACCTTTCAATTACCCAGATATCTTAAAATCAACAACACTACCAACCAGATACCTTTAAATCACTAACACTACCACCCAGATATCTTTAAATCACCAACTCTACCACCCATATACCTTTAAATCACCAACACAACCATCCAGATACCTTTAAATCACCAACACTACCAGCCAGATATCTTTTAATCACCAGCACTACCATCAAGATACCTTTATATCACCAACACTACCACCCAGACACCTTTGAATCACCAACACTTCAAGCCAGATACCTTTAAATCACCAATACTACCACCAAGACTCTTTGAATCATCAACACTTCCAGCCAGATACCTTTAAAACACCAACACTAAAACTCGGATATCGTAAACTTATCATTAAGTCATCACGCCACGCAAGTCCAACTTATAATTATTTTATATAGCCATAATGAATCACAAAGTGGATTGATGGTATACATAATACTGACCAATCCGAATGCATGAAATGTCCATTTGCAACGGATTTATAAATCTGAATGTAAAAAACTGGTCAATCAAATCTTTTTTTCTTAAATGCATTAAATGAGAGCCATTGAGACAACGGAAGTGACCTCTAACAGTAGAGCAGTGGTAGCTTCATATTAATCATGCAAAGCAGGAAGAAAATCGATATCGTCCAGAAAGCTATGAAGAAAGGCAAGCTAACCGCATCATCTTTTATGAAACAACAAACTAGAAAGAATACTAGAACTCAAACGCCTTCGAAGATGCCGTTAGGGATGCAATGTTAACAGAATAGAATTGAGGACAGTAGATCTGAGCTTCGAGAAATAATCGATGTTCCTACTAAAGCAGGTATCAGCTTATCTTTACCCTAGTCGAGAGTCCTCTGTGATGATATAAATACAGTGGACGACTTGAATGAAAGAATGGTAAAACGAGAACATGAAGAGTCATCATGTCATTAAGGAGAAGATATCAAAGCACATCGGTCGACAATTTGTTTGAAAGTATTTTGTTTCTACTGGAGAATGGACATTGTTTCCTACAAAGTCAGGTGTATCCTTTCACCATATAAATTGAAATATATAAAATAAAATATATCCCTGGCTAAAGACACGGAACTAGAAACAAAAAGGGTGGATATGACAAAGATCAAAACGAGTACTTTTCTACTAAGAAATATGCGACGATGTATTTTTTTCAGAATCAACATATTAATTGAATATTTATTGAAACCATAAACTATTGCATATAAACTTTCCATTCTACGCAACCAGGCACGTCTGTTGACGGAACAGGGGAACCAATCCAGGTGCTAGGCCTATTGATAAAAGTTTACTTCTTGCAACCCTATGCTTTTTACAAATGAGAAAATATCGATGTTACTGTAAATCTAGTTTCTGCATGTGACCATTACAACTTTTGTCTCTTCAGTGCCACGGGGGGGGGGGGNNNNTTTTTTTTTTTTTTGTTCAGGCAGATTTCATCATTTCACTATGCAGAAATTTAGCAATTTCAAGACCAATACCTCGTAAAAACATATACAAAGAAAATGTTACATGAATTTATTATTTGCCGTCAGCAAATAATGTAATCTTGGTATTCTTGTATGCTTGTGGCCTCAGATCGAATGTTTCTGATACATACTTAACGGAATTGTTTATACTCACCGCGTCCAATGGAACATTCGGGTGTCTGTTATGTGAAGTGCGGGGTGTCTGTTTCGAAGCCAATATGCGAGTTCTTTTTCATTTATAAAGATAAAGGCAGAGACTATTGTCAAAATTATTACTGCATGGAATGAAGGTATCATCATAGTTTATAAAACAACTGTCAAAACATTTAAAATATGCGCTGTAGATGTTGCAAACACTCGAGCCAAACTTCATAATAGGGTGCAAAAACAGACAACATCACTAATTTCCCCTTATAGTTGGTATACAAACGCTTATTGCTACAGAATTTTTATTGAAAACCATTGTAGTTACAAGTAAAACTTGTTTCTTGTTTCTGGATTCGTCACTGTCGAGCGTGTAGTTTGTACAGTGATTTTTTGAACAGAGCAAAAACACTGTCCCAAAAGCTGCTTAGTCAGGGATTTGTTCAACATATGTAAATTTCATCCCTCAAAAAATTCTATGGCCGTCACCATAACATCATTGATAGATATGACGTGTCAGTATCTCAAATCAAAGTGGACATTTTCAGCTAGATTCACGTCTTCTGGATTTGCCTACCGACATTGACATTTTCCTAGACCGACTCACTCAGTGTGAGTGGTGCTGTTAACAGAGCAGGACATGCTTACCCTTCCTGAGCACCTGATGTCACTCTCAGTTTCACTGGAGTTCACACTGTGAGTGCCTTTGTTTTGAATGTTGTGATTTCTATTTCTGGGCTTTGTGTCTATCTAACGTCATTGTTTTGTGTCTGGCGCCATTGTTTTCTGTGTTCTCGTTTTGGTCATGTCTTTGGACTTCGATTTTTGTTGATTTCCCTCCTTTGTTCCTTCGGTATTCTACTGCCGTTTTTTCTACACGTTTTTTAACCGAATAAACTTCTAACAAAGTGAAACTTGCAAAAATAAAGAAGAAGTATGGGGTGTTAACTTCATGTTTCTCATGGGGTTTAGGCTCTCGTTTGAAAGGTAGATTGTTTTCAGCTCAAGGGAATGTTTTTCGAGTACAACGATACACATATTCGTTCCTTACACATAAAGTATATTATATTTATCGAAAGAGGAAAACAGGAAACACCTAATTGGCAAAAAATTGCATTCTCACAAGCGAACTGCACATGAAATCACAAACGAAAGGTAAAAAACAAAGGAAAACAACAAAAGTAACTCGGGATAGCTTTACTTTTATTTCAGACGATATTTCAAATATACTGTAAACAAAAAAATGTATTTTTTTCAAACAATGAAATGTAACTTTCGAATAGTTGGTAACAAGCTCTAACTGAGCCATTAAATGATAGGAGGTTATCTGCAAACATGAAATGCGGGAAAGTCATAAGCTCTATGTGGACGAAAGATGTGCAGTATGATAAACAAGTTAACATAGTCGCTGAGAGACAAAAACTAAAAAAACAATGCCTTGAAACAAAGATTACGAACGGCCACCAACATTTGTCATACATTGTATGCAACGGTTTTCAAGTTAACATCCAAAACATTTATTAACCTCTGTTCCATTTTAACATCACAGCAACAGAAGGTTTTTCGGGCTTAATTGGTTTCATCTTGGTCGTGTGTCCGTAATTTTTTTTGCCCGAAGGTAGTATCGGATCCCTTTCGTAATATTTTTCAAATTTGTCAGAATGCTACCTAACATATGATTGGGGGGGGGNGCCTGATCCCAGAATCCTGACTTTATTTTTCTCTAAATCCCGAAATCCCGAACTACAAAGAAACTTAAAGACTGATGAAATCCCGATTCCCGGTGAATAAATTTCCCGAAATCCCGGGCTTAAATCATAAAAATCCCGAAATCCCGAGCTTAAAAAATCTAATCCCGACATCCCGAAAAGGTCCTGCCCCCCCCTCCCCCTAATGATTATATGCACCTGGCAATTCCAAATTTTAAAGTCAATTTTATTTTGAAAGGGCTAGTATTGCCATCACTTGTCGTTCCTCCATCTTCTGATAGCTTTTAACCTTTCACCGTTTCATTTAAAACCACTGAAGCAAATGTAATCAAACTTTTCAGGAATGATGTATGGAAGGTCCTCAACAATGATTGCTCATTACTTTGTTTCCAGTCAATAAAAAAACATGGCCACCAGCGCGAAACATAGTTTAACATTAGACCCTACGGGAAAATCACATTTTCATCCTCTTATCTGAAACCAATAATGCAAAATCAACCGAACTTTACAGGAATGATGTCTGGAAGGTCCTGTTCAAAGATTGCTCATTTTGTTATGACTTGGAAAAAAATCAAGGCCGCCAGCTTGGAACATAGCATAACATTGAACCTATAGGAAAATCACATTTTCATCTCCTCCTCTGAAACTAGTGAAGCAACTTTAACTTAACGGTATGGAAGATAGAGATTCTTTACACAGAATACTTATTTCATTCGAATCTGACAAATAACATGGATTTCAGTGGAGAAGATAGCTATAGGAGGAACATTTTTTCTTCTAGCATACTTGCATAGACATGTCGTAGAAGCATCTTGTCAGGCTCAGTCTCTGAGTCTTTATTTCAGTTTTGTCAGAATACTGTTTAGATGATATTGGAAAATATTTAGGAAGGGCTACAAAAGTGGAAGCCAGAGGTTTATTTTAAGGCCATAAGGCAACAGTTTCATCTAGTTATTATAGTGGTATCCGTGTTGATATGTTCTTGACAATTACAATGTGGTCGGTTTAAGAGTGGTGGGGTAAAGTGACTGAATATATGTTAAGTCTTGTACTGGGGTGATATTACCATGTATTTAAGGTTAGTGGGGACAGATGTCACGTGATTAAACCATAAAAATGGCGGGAAAAAATTAAAAATGTTCAGAATGGAATAAAATTTGACAGGAATGTTACTGAGCATGTGTAGAAACGAACTTTGGTTTTAAAAACATCAAAATGGCGTCTGTTGTTATGAGAACAGAAAATGGCGGGAAATTTTCAAGTTGCTGCAAAATGACTGAAATGTGACAGGAAGGTTACTTAGCACGTGCAGATACGACTTTTGGTCTTAAATATATCAAAATGGCGACCGTTGCCATGGAAACAGCAAAATGGAGGGAAAAATTCAAATTCCTTCGTACATTTGTGTATGTGATGAAAAATGGAAATAATCTTGAAATAAGGTGAGAAAAGGGAAAATAATAATAAATTAACACAGCAAAAGTGCTAAAAAAAGGAAAATAACTTTGATAAAAATTTAATAGAATAGAGATGAAGTAGTGGAAAGGGTAAATTATGTACACAAAGGGGTAAGAAAAGTGGAAAAAAGGATAGAATAAAACTTGAAAATTACGGAAAGAGAAGTTCACCCTAGAACAACAATAGTAGTCTCCCCCTTCTAAACCATTAAAGCAAACGTGATAGAAATACTGCCAGAACAAGCCACTGCTGATTTCCGTTTTATGAAGAACACTCCCTAGAAGTTTGGAACAAGAAAATATGAGAAATATCAACTCATTCATTTAGTCAACGCCATTCAAAATATATCTTTATACAGCATAATTGGTCATTCCGGTCAAAACGGTCGCCAATTGGAAATACAAACTACCTCCGGTCGCGCATGCGAGCTCCTTTATCTCTCTTTGGGACTCATGTGGGGTCACGTGTCGAACTATCATATAATATATCACAAAATTTGAATTTGTAGATGAAATTTTTGTATTTATGATTAACAGTAGGCAAGAAAGTATCCACTTCCGGTTTTACATGTATAACCTACAACTTCCTGTTCTAGTCAAGTGAAGACATTATACATTCATATGACTTTTTTAGTTTGGTATTTGTGCTACAAGCACAGCCGGTGACATCACTTCCGGTTTTTGTTCTAGTGAGGGCAAAGTTTTTTGAGGGGAGGAGGGCAATGTTGTCAACTTTGAATGCTTTGAGGTATCTTAAAAGCCTGGTTTTCTATACTGATTTTTTAAATATTTTTAAGATATCGTATAAAGTATATATTTAAGTAAAAGAATTAAATTTTAAATTCGGAAGTTTTTTCTGAATTTCACTTTTTATGTCTCTCCAGGGAGCAAAAGGTGATAGTAAATCTAACCTCAATGTACATATAATTGGGAATATTAGCAAAAATAATGAACAGAAGAGGAAGCATTTTTAGAAATACCTTTAAAACAAAAAAGACTTATAATCCAAATACTCTTTTTACAAAAAACAATGTACAATTGTTTTTATATGGTCAAAAGGGGGGTAAATCATGGGAATTCGGACCATTATTCAGGGGAGGTAACTTTGACCCCATTTATCTCTAAAAAACGCCTTAAAAGGTGGTCCAATATTTATACCAAAGAAAGGGTATATATTCAACAGTAATATATTTAAAAAATAGCCATTTTCAATTTGGAATTATTTTTGGGGTCAGGTGTCCTCACTAACCTTAAAGAAGAAGTTGCCAAATTCTTGAAGTATTAAAGCAAAGAAATATAAAGTTCCATATCATGAAAATCAAGTCAGATTAGTATATTTCAAGATTTACCAGCATCAACTAGTTGTGCTCAAGGTCAGTCCGGAGATAACAATGCGTCAAGAGAAAATAAATTCACAAACACTTGTAGTTTTTAGTCCAAATGGCAAAACCCAATGGCATTTTCCCTGCAATGCCTTAATACTGTTCATGACTTACATGTAGGTAATCTACGAAGTCAAGTCTTCTTAGCTATATTCGTCCACATATATTTTTCAGATGCACGATAATTCTGCTGTAACTAGGTTGATTAATAATATACAGACGTGGTATACTGAAAACTAGTATATCACACTGTTTCTTTAATGCAAAATTTCCAGATGGATACTGTGCTAAGGACCAAAAAATCATAAATCCAGAATACATGGCAATATTGGATCAAACACATAGAGACCCAACATAAACTACCATGACAAAACAAACAGATCATAATGGAAACGCCACAAGAATTAAGCACTAACTAATGTAAGATATTGCCTTCACTAAGTCTTGCATTAACCTTTAAATGTTAAGCACGGAATTACTATTAACAAATTTGAGAACAAATGGGCTATTACGCGATTAAGCTTCAAATAGTATCAATCATATTAGAGAAGATCGTTCTTTGACTGATTATGCTCCTCTGTTGGCGGCTTTCTAGATTCAACGATAACAAGTTGATTAACATTTTTGAAATGGACCAGAAGAAGGCTTTTGTGACAAATTGGTTCTGTAGTTTTTACTATTTCAATTTCTTATGGCCTAGCAGATGTTTGGCTTATAACCTGAATACCGTTGCAAATCTGACGAAGGAAAAGTTATAAACATGATTTAATCTAACTATTCTTGAATTGTAATATTAATTTATGTTGCAAATATTACTTCAGTTTCTGTTTTTTCTCTTTTGACAGTTGAAGGGTGTTGCGGAGCTAATTTGCATTGTGATTTTTTTTATTTAACCTCTTTGTAGCCATGTTTCTTTTACTGTCATAAAAATGGTACTTTGATATAGGTAAAACAACTAATATTAATATCGGTATAGGCGCAAATTATGCAATTGGATTGAAAACTATCCTTCAAACGAGAGCCTACACCCCGAGAGCCTACACCCCATGAGGAACATGAAGTTAACCCCCATACTTCACAACTTATTTTTGCAAGTTTCACTTTGTTTGCAGTTTATTCGGTTTGAAAAACTTGTAGAAACAAGTTTTACTTGTTACTACAATTGTTTTCAATAAACATTTTGTAGCAATAAGCTTTTGTATACAAACTACAGGTGGAAAATTGGTGATGTTGTCCGTTTTCGCATCTGATTATGAAGTTGGGCTCGAGTGTTTGCAACATCTACAGCGTATATTTTAAATGTCTTTAGTTTGATAAACTATAATGATACCTTCATTCCGTGCAGTAATAATTTTGACAATATACTATCTGCCTTTAACTTTATAAATGAAAATGAACTCGCATCGCTTCGAAACAGACACCCCGCACCTCACATAATAGACACCCAAAATGTTCCGTTGGGAGAGCACATCATGATCTGATAAAATCACGTGCGATGTGCAAATAGAAAGTTGACGAGTAAGTGTGTTATTATTGTTTACCATATCATTCTTACAAGGATGTCCTATATTCTTATACAGGGGAGGGTTTCTCAATCGGATTTATTTAAAATAATTCCACGTGTACATTGCACTGGTCACGACTTCCGCCGATTTAACCTCGTCTTTAATACGTAAGCTTTCATTATAGACAGGTTCTTTTGAAATCATAACCCAGTCGGGCATATGGTAAACTGATAACCAACGCAGCAGACGGAAAATGAAAAGAGAAGTAATCAGGCATAATATTTTTTTTCGCATTTCCCCGAATTTGTTTTTAAACTACTCACTAGGAGCAAAATAGTCCAAAAAGCTGTGCGTAAATCGGCAACCTCAAGCGTAGACACATATCACACCACCGGAGTTTTCAATAATGGTGGTACAATTGTTTATGTTGACTAATATATAGTATCTCGGTTAGGTTCGGTTTCAGTATCGAACATTAATCACCCGGAGGGGGGGGGGGGGAGAACTTCCTATATTTTGGTGTACGGAGATGTGCTTATAATTCGGATATAGTTTTTAGAGCGAAATATTATACAATTATGGTCTTTTGTAGAGGTCGATATGAGTTTTAATAGACCTAAAAATCGATATATCCACCGACACCGGTGGCGGAGGTTAATATTATAATTTTTGGGTCTATTAAAACTCATATCGTCCGATACAAAAGACCCATAATTATTTTATTACATAATAATCAGCTTACTTGGTAATTGTATGGTTTTTCAACAATTTTCTTTCAGGATAACATATGTTGTAAAATTGTCAACGGTTTTTATACATTTGTATTTACTTTTCGGTGTGCTTTCCGATCTCTTCATACAAAGATGGATGCATCATAGGCAGCTATCAGTACATTTTTTTATGTTCATGACATTTTTCATTGATTTATATATTATGTAATGAAAATCACTCGATTCCGCAACATATGTACACGTCTCGTTTTCAAAGTTTAGATTTTTTCGTCGCATATTTTTTCATGAGAATTTGAAATTGCGTCCTTAAAGTCTTTTATGGAAATAATAAATGAACAACATCCACCTTGTAAGTAAGTAAGTAAGTAAGTAAATATTTCATTACCAATTTTGGGCCCAAAACTGAGCATGAAAGTGTTTGAACAATACAAGACACGCATAATCATACAAGAGTATAAAAAAATGTTAATAACAAAGAAAGAGTACAAGCATGCAATAATGATAACAAAATAGTAAACATAAAAGAAAAAATGACTAGACGTGAAAATTCAAGAAAAAAAAAACAACCTTTATTTTGAAACTGGGACTAATAAGGGAGAGATATCAAAAAGATAGTTGTTACACAGTTTTACAAACATAAAAAAATCTAAATATATAATACTGATCTTATAAAGAAAACAAACAAATAGATATGTACATTTTGCATAAAGCAAACAAATACGAAAAACAAATGTCATATTGTACACAGATCTATAACGTATATCAGTTTTAATAATTTAAACAACAAAACTATCACTTCAGCAACTTGCAGAGCTCAAAGCATTTATATATAAAGTTAGAAAATTCACTCACAATTTGATTATCCTCATTTGCCATTAGCCAAATAATTTTTTCTCTATTTGGTAGAGTGCTTAGAGTGTTACTACGACTGTCTGATTCCCTGTGTTAACTAAAGAAGCTCTAGAAATTGAGAAGAAAATTCCAGAACTGCTAAAACGCATACCCCGATTGCGTATCGCATTATCTTAATTTCGATCACCTTCCGGGTATTTGTAAATAGCTGTCTACTTGTTGCAAAATTATTCTAATGTGAACAAAGAACAACAAACGTCTGCTGCTAGCCCAACGCCATTTTGTCACTTTGTTATGTTTGGCTTCCCGAACATGCTTATAATAAAGCCTTTTTGATTGGCCGGAAGTCTCGTGACTCAGTGTAAATCTGTTTTTCATTGGCTATTTAAATAGATTCTCAAAATAGATTTCGCGAGTCAATATCGTTTTTAAACAGACCTGAGAAATGAAAGTGAAAGTGAAAGCGAGTCAGTTCGATTTTTAATTGAATATTATGTGACAGGTTTTCATCCGAAAGATTAACACTATTATAATCGTTATGTAATAAATAAATTTGCGTATGTTTTAATCAATTGTATATACAATCCAATTCAGAAAAAAAGAAAAAAATAATACATGCATATGTAAATTTAGGTATCAAAAAGCAAGAAAAAGAGTAAAAAGGACAAAAATTATTAACTTTTCTTTAAATGTAATACATGTTGTATATTACATGTATGCTTTGTTTCTTTGATGTTTTAAAACTCGCCTTAAAATCAGTATGTAAATTTCGGGTCCTAAATCTGGTGTTGATAAATAAAGTATGGATATGATTTAAGTACACGAGTATATAAATTCGGGGTAAATTTCCGAGATCAATTTGGCACCACTCTACCAGAAAATATACCAAGTTACTCCACCCCTTCATCCCTTCCCGGGTTAATTTCCTTCCAAGATAGTACTAAATCGCCTTTAAAATTAGTTAAATAATCGAAATTATGAAGTATTCTTGGCGTTTGTATGCTTAAAAGGGTATCTGATATAATTTTCTAAACATATTGATACGACATAATGCGTTTTAGACCCTCCAAAGAAATACAGCTCATATTGCTTTAAACCAAACCTATTCATAGATTTTGAAAGAGGAAACCCTTTCATACATTTTATGAAATTTTGCAACCTATTCATATATTTGCATAGTGAAAAGATCATATTTCTTATGTAAAGATTTATTTAACGGATGTTGTGATTTGCAACCTTATGATACACTGTATGTTCATATATCAACCTTGTCATCATATTGGCCGCACATCCTGACCCACCTTTATATAAGAAGTGACAAGCCCTCAACCCTCAACCCCCCCCCCCCGTGTTCAGTGCATGATTGCGCAGATCAAATCAAATAAGTAATAAAATCGTTTTGTTTATAAAAGTACAGTTCACTGATTGATTGCCAAGTTTTTCTGTAACAACGGAGGGTAGAGCAGAATATCTAGATCATTCCAACTGGTGCTCTTTAAGTACCTAGGTAAAGCGACATATAGTGTTGGGACATCAATAGAATACAGTCAATTCACAGGGGTGAAAAGGTACGTTTGGGTAAAACACTATCTGCAAAATACGTACAGCGTACGTAGATTGACAAAGCTGCACTTAAAAAATAAGGTCAAGATATGACCTGCTGATCATGATCTGGTACAATTGTTTTATTTACCGAGTATTTAACCGAACTTTAACTTGCGATGAATAGAAAACAATAGGAGTAGCGAATATAAAAAATATGTGTGTATTTATACCCGAGATAATAAACAAAGCGTCAATACATCCAGAATAAGAATACACATGTTACAAAATAGCGATAAAGTTAGTGGGGGATATAACCAAAAAAAACGAACAGAGTGGTCAAGGGGAAACATAACGTAACTTTGAATTGTGTGATTTCGATGGAACAATTAATCTACTTTCAATTAAGTACGAAGTATACATACCAATCCATAATAATGTGTCTGAAGTTACTCTCCATTTCCGCAATGAAAACCCAACTGACAGGCCAACAGTTCCACCAATTAACGTCAAAATTACCAATAAATTAGTATTTAAACAATTTTTACAATTGCGTGATCTCCTTGTGTTATCCATTATCTAGGTTAATGTAAATATAGAAAAGCAGCAAAATACAAATATACACGTAATCCATATGTCAACATACTATCATACTATTGTCAGATATTAGTCTAAAAAATCAATATCTTGTTGCAGCCAGAGATGTCGGGAGAAGAACAATCTTGTGTTGTCCTTCAAAATTTAATGAATATGTAAAATATAATGAATATGTAGATACGATGTACAGTTATTTTATTACATTTAAAATACATGTTTTTAGGCTATGCGTGTTTACATAATAAATAATACTTTTGAAGTCATATCAAAAATGTGTTTTTATTTTTAAGGCAAAAAACTAACAAGATATTACAGGCAAACAGTGATAACATTCCAATGGCACATGAGCATGCAATTATGCGAAGGATAGAAAAGCAACATTACAAAAACATTTGGTGTTCTGCAGTGGTCAGTTTACGTATGGGCCCCCGGTGTTTGTACATTAAAAATCTCGGTATTATGTTATTTACTATAATTATATTACTTGGTTATTGTGTATTATGTTTTTATCAATAAAAATGGTAATTGGTGATTACATTAATTTTGCAATTCCAACGGCACCAAGGTCCAATGTCTATTAAATCATGTAAATAAGTCGGAATGTAACACTGCCGTGTACAAGCATTTACTGAGAAATTAACTTGGCAAAACACAGACTTAATAACGTAAAAAAAATATCAAGGTTTATAATTTGATTGCCATCTAAGTGTCACATGACGTCTTCAAACTACCAAAGTGCTATGATTTTTAGAAATTTGGCGAACCACCGCTAAAGTTGCATTATTTATGTTATGATAATTTCTGTGAAAAGCATACTTGTTTTTTTTTTATGTTTATGACGTGTAAATATACCTTTGGGTAAGACATGCCATTGGAAAGGGTAACATTTAAATTAAAAAGAATCTATTATTTCTTTACTTTTTTTTGTAATGAAGCTCAATCAGATTATTATTATTTGCATCTACTGAAAATTTATTTCGTTAATTTAACACTAAACAAGGTTTTTCACAGAGTATGAAGAATATTTGATATATCAGGGCTTTGCTCTTTTGTTTCAATACATGCTAATACCTTATTGATAGGGGATATGGCTAGGTCTTCGAGATCTAACCTGTCAATTATGAATTATATTTTCAAACAGATCTGTTGGTGCATTTGAACTTTACATAGGTTTAATTTAGATAAGGACAACGTTTTTATTGTAGATGCATTGTCAACAGAATAATTTATTTTTTTTCTTATTACATGTATATAATGCGTTCGATCAAAGATTTAGTGAATACATTTAAACTTTGGTTGCAAATGTAGGGGATCCGTCTGGTCCAGGATAAAGTCCAGGGTTAAACCGGTTTATGGGTACACAATGCATTAATGAATCAGCACAAAAAACTGAGAACGCAAGTATCAAAATTCTTACTCCTTAAAAATACTTATGCTTTACTCCGTGTAGTACGGAAGCCCATATAAGACCATTCAAAAATATTTTTGGATTCGTTATAACGAATTCTGGAATTTGTTATAACGAATTCTGGAATTCATTATAACCGATTTTTGAATTTGTTATAGCGAATTTAATTTAGTTAGGGGAAGGTGCAGGACCAAAACCAGGTAGCCCTCAAATGGAAGGACTTGCCCACAAGGGTGATCTATAAGATCTTGGAAGCGGCAGAAGTGGAAGAAAAATTTGGTAAAAGCAAAATTCTTTTTCTGAAAAATCGAGAAGGGAAGACAACCAAGGTATTGGCCTGCTCAACGCTCAACAAAGAAAAGGTTCCCTTGCAAGGAGCTTTCATTCGGAGCACCGAATTCAAGCTGAGCATGAAATCTAACCAGCAGTACCTCTCATACGATCTGGTGAGGAAGTAAAAAAAATACAAGAGGGCTAGGGGTAAGAACGCAAAATTTCTCACTCCAAGTCAGATTGGGATTTTTTTTTTATCTGGAGGGTTCGGGAATGAGCGGGGAGCGAGATGTGGTCGACAGAGGTGCGATTGGAAGAACCCTCCCCTAAGGTGCATGCGCATTCAATTCTTCACTAATTAGGGTAGAAGGTTGACGAAGCTAATCCTTCTCATCGTAATATTTTTTTTGGCAGACTGCAGGAGTACCGTCTTCACCTGCCAGCTGGGACCTATAGGTTTTGGCTAATCGCACGGTATCTCAATGCTTTTTTTTCTTTTGCGACTTGGCGTGAGATCAAGGACAGGACCATACTTACCATGGCACATAAGCAGGCAAAGGAACCCAGGGGAATGGATGCCACAGCACCCACACCGGGCAAAGTACCTGGGCTGAGATGCAGACCACGACCCTGGGGTTTCACGCAGCATACTTTTCCATCTTTCTTGAGATATAATCCGGATCCAACAGCTTTTTGGACGGCTGCACTATCCCAACCGCTCAAGGCACCCACATCCAAAACAGGCAACTCGGTTTTGGCTAGCATAGGTACATGTAGCGCAGCAGAGGCGAGACCAGCAAACATAGGGAGAAATCTATCTTCCTTTACCTTATACCTCACCTGCGTCGGGCTCATCTCCAAGAGCATACCACCCTTACCATTCTGCAAGAGCTTGGTGATGCGTTTGATCTGCCGTTGAGTGAGGAGCATCTTTTGCCCGCCAGATGGGTTGGCATGCAGCAATTGGACGCTCATGGGGCATCCCTCCTTTGTCGCATGCTGGATCTTCTCTGCCTGACCCTTCGTCAAGTTGAGACCGTACTTTGAATAATCCATTTATTTATAACTCATGCAGATGGAAGCGAATTGTGAGATGTTCCCCTCGCAGATCGATGGGACGACCGTCTTGATCGGTCAGGTAGGTTTGCATGCGGTTGATGGTCCTCAGGGTCACCGGTAAGTAGACCAGATTTTGGGAGGTCTGGATGATCTTTATCCCGGATCGACCCCGGGAAAAAAGCTTTAGATGGTGGACTGCTGGGTGCCATTGACGTTACTGCCGTGGATGATATCGCTATTCACGACGATGCTATTGATGCTGATGATATCGACAATATGCTCATCCTCCACGTATCCGTTCGTGCTCCGGTCGTAGATATACGTCCAGCGATCGAATCCAAGCACCGTATTTAGGCTATTAGGCACATCGAAATCCACTTGGTAGCTTCTGGCAAGGGTAAGTGTGCTCTCAGAGTCGCGCTGTTGGCATCGAGAAGGATCTAGGATTTGTGTTTGCTGAGCCACATTTGCCGTTGGATCTCATCGTTGATATCGTCGATGCCGTAGGAGCCGGTGTTCAGGGTGATGGGCAACCAGTGGGCGCAATCGTCTTGGGAGGAATTATTTGCTGCATGGATATTGGGGATGCAGTAGTACATCTCCAGATTTACGAGGGCCATCTCGTAAAATTTTCTTCGCGCCGTTGGTTGCGTGGGTTGAAGCGGGTCAAGATCTGGCTATCATTACCAGTGACGATGAAGGAGAACCCATGCTTGGGTTCGGTATTGGTGACGATTTTCCGCAAAAGTGAAGCGTCCATTTATCTAACTCTCCTCATAAGAAAACGCTCATCTTCTGGCCATCGGATTCGAACTGGAGGATTCGATCGCAGATGACCAGGGCGAAGGCTTGGGTATTGGCAGGGACTTTGCTCTCGAAGTCGGCTCGGATCTGGATATCAACGGTCGACTCTTTCAACCGCTCGGACTGATGACTCAGGTCGATGAATAGGGGAAACAGATCGATGAAGTCGGAGAGGCTGATACCACCATTGCTCAGCAGACTTTCCATGCGGTAGAATTTCTTACGGAATTCGGCCACCTCTTTATAGACCCTAGCGTAGCGACCCTGCATTGGGTGAAGCCAGCATTGAAATGCAAGGCGTGGTAGCGATTGGAATTTAGGGTCACGTGGATATTTTGCAATCGGCAGTGGTCGAAGACGGCGGCATTATGCGTCTGATCGTTGCTCCTATCCGTCTGGAAGGCGACGATGATCCATCGAGGTTTCTCACGTTCGCTCTTATAGCGGCTGGACGCCAGTGAAATTGCGAGGTCTGGGGCACGGCGATGGAATCGCACTGCCTCATGCGAAATCCGCAATCGATATATCGTTAGCCTGGATACTACGCTTGGTCTCCTGCAGGTCCCTCTCAAGCGCCTCACGCTGCTTAGGACCGGTGATCTTGATGAACGTCATTTTATTTATAGCATCTCGAACGCCCCTAAGCGTTGAAACGAACGCCCCTAACACTCTAAAAAATCTTTTACTTAGTAATAGTTTGATACTCTTTTTAAGTAAACTACTTAGTAATTAATTATTAGTGATTACTTCGGCATGATTGGTTTTTACTTATTTTATAAGTGTTTTTCTTACCTATTACTTAAATCATTTGAATTACTTATTTTGTCAAATGCTTTACTAAATGATACTTATTTTGAGTAAAAACAATCTTTCTGAGTATTAACTGTTCAATATTAATTACTTGAATTAAGAAAAAATATCGGCATCGTGTATATTAACTGAATTTACCACGGGTTTTCGCACCGAGTTTAACTTGAGGCGAAAATATAGGCATAAAGGGCAAACCCAAAGTTAAATGCTCCCATGAATTATTTCGTTGACACTTAAATGGCCCTAGGGAGATGAAATTGTCTTAATTAGAGTTGATGCATGAAACCGCCGTCAAACTCCGTAAAATATGATGTTTTGGGTTTGTGACAAGGTAAAATACTGGCGTGAAACTGTCTATGATATTATTCAAAGTGCTGTGGTCTGTATATGACGTTATCTGGAGTATATGCTGGTTTACCAAGAATTGAAAGGACGTCATATTACAATGATTGATAAATTTACCTTGAGTATATTCTGGTTTTACCAAGAATGGGAAGGACGTCATATAGAATGATTGATAAAACTACCTTGAGAATATGCTGGTTTTACCACGAAATGGAGGGACGTCATATTAGAATAATTGATAAGACTACCTTGAAAATATGCAGGTTTTATCGAGAATTTGAAGGACGTCATATTAAAATAATTGATAAAACTACCTTGAGAATATGCTGGTTTTACCAAGAATTTGAAGAACATCATATAAGAATGATTGATAAAACCCCACTTTAAATGTTTATTTATTTGAAACTGGTGCTAAAGAGCTAGTTGGACAGTGTTTTTTTTCTGGTTAAAACATCAATTTGAAATGACAATAAGTAATCTTCATTGTCTTGAAATCTGTTCACTTTAAAACTCATGGATATACCTGGATGGGTAGACCGTCTGCTTGGTTTAAATTATGAAGAGTTTCAGAGAATATTCTAAAATATACATTGATATATATACCTATATCAAATAATAAGCCATATTTCTAACACTCAGGGAACAAAAAAAAACAAAAACAAAAAACAATAGCCATTTATTTCATTCCATCGAGCCACCTTAAATTAAAATTTTTATTTCATTATGTCATCTGATTCAAACGAATAGTATCTACAAGGTCATAATGATTCGGAACATATAAGCTTTTTTCTCACCAGAGCCGAATGAAAAAAATAGACTGTCTGAATGAATTATTTTAAACCTTAAGCAAGGTTTGGCGCCTGACATATCCTAGCAGGTTAAATGTTGACGGTTTAATGTCACATTGAATTTCCTATGTTGGATAAAAATTGAGTATCTGTAGGTTTTATGAGGGTATCTCCATGAGTCCAAAATACACTAAATAAGAGATGAAGTCCAGAGTCCATTTTGTAATTTTATTTATTTGTTTTGTTTTATTTCTTCATTTATTTTTGCTTGAAATTTGAAGTAAAGTAAAAAAAAATTGTTGCGTAGTCGAATCCGATTTAAGCACAAAATCAAGCTTTCGTAAGTCTAAAAAGGGGGTTATACTCCCCTTTCCGTGGCCCCTTTTATACTATCATTATTTATTATATAGAAGATAAGCCCTTTTAAGTGGTTTTGATTAAAAAAAAGTGATACAGATGTTATAAAATATAGTGTAATGACAACGTTTTATATTTTTGTTTACTGGTATAAATCAACATGAATGGATCCTTAATTATTGCCGATTTGCGCGCAAATCGGCAGCTAAGAATTGGAAGCATTTCCTGTGTCTGGCTTATTTTGTTTACATGAAAGGTCTTACTAACAACTGGCTAGCAATATGCGACCTTACATATGATGTTTGCATCGCCATGTACTTTTTAATTTTAACGTGTAAATGCAACGTATTTTTCGTGATATTGGGGTTTACTCCGTGGGTTTACTACCATTCAGCAGTACATGTAAGTGTAAACAAATAAATACGCGATGCCACACATTTAGGATTGTCAACATGTGGTTTTAAACTTATTCATTAGAAGCGATTGTCAACATGAACAGAATATGGTATGTGTTTTTAACCTGTGCCGAAAAAGACCCGGGAAAAGTGGACGATTCTTTTTTTTTACTACAGGTAAAAATTGTTTTACATTCTTTTTCATTAAAGACTTGACCCATTTGGCACGAGGGTTTACAAGTTATAAATACATGCAATTTATAAAAAAAGATAACAAATACAATATAATACGATATGATATAATCTATTTCATTTAATGATAATGATAAATGAAAGAAATTAAATTATTCACATGACAACATAAAATATGTAAAAAAGAATGCGCACAAATCCTTGGACGAAGCCTAGCGCAGGGGCATGCGCAACTCTAATTTTTACCTGCGTTCAAGCGTAGACAAAAATACAAGCTTCTTATCCATCATTTTGCATCAATAATCAAAAGTAACATTCACTTTCTTCATAAAAACTACAAATTACCACCAATCTGTTGGACAAAATAAAAACTATTTCTAAAGTTTTTAATATTTTAGTTGTAAATTAGCTCTCCTGGCCTAATGGGCCATGTCAGCTTTTGCCATCATTATGCGTCCATGGTATGTCTTGTCTGTCCTTCAACAATTTCAAAAACAACTGAACAAAATGAACCGAAATAAGCTTGAATCATCACCCAGGAATAGCTTTTCAAACTTGTGTTTCATTAGATAGTAGAACAAACTAAACCTCAAATGGATGGTTCAATGAACTGTGTCGAGCTGGCATGTAACCATATAGATCTTCCTATAGACCAAATATAAAATGTAAAAATGTAACCATTCCACTGCCAGAATGCTCATAATAATTAATTAAATGCTGAAAATCGGCAAGCTTTTTTTTGGAAGGCTTATACTTGTATAACTCATATGTTTCGCGTTTGAAACATGATCCAGATGTTTGTAATTAAGGTCAGATTTGAAATTGTGTAGTGTGTGAATGGAGGACGCCTAATCGGTGCGCTTTAATATTGTACAGTAAGTTACTAAATTCATATTTTGTGAAGAATTTAAACATTTATATAGATAATTTCAGTGATAAGTTAATACTTTAAAATGTTTATTTGCTTAAACAAATAATTTTATATAGATATTTTGAACCATGCACGTCATGATTTTTGTAATATTTCACGAAAGGATATGGAGTAAATGAACATGAGACCATAACACATGTGTTTACTCCAACTGCAATCATTGTAAACCTTAATCAGTGACCATCAGTGTTGAATGTAATTATTTTGAATTATCATGCCCGAATTAGAGGGTCTCTTCAAAAAATATAAATAGTTTATTTATTTATATATAATATGCTATAAAAATGACAATTGCATTAAACAAAAACAAATTTACTAGCAATATATGCATGTTCAACATTTATTGGCATGTATTGGTTTGCGCTCCGTCAAAACTTTTTAGAGTCATTCGTGATAATGATATGATGTTTTCAGTTTTGCATTTTTGTCAGGTTTGTCGTGTTCGGCATGAACAGGAACTTACAAATCCTCAGACGACATTTTGAGACGAACAGAAAGAAAAGAGATTTTTGTATTCCTTCTAAAAACTATTTATGTGCTATATCTTAATATTTGTTAGCAATGTTTAGTTTTTGAACAGAATACAATAATATTCAACTTATTTAGGCCCTTAAACAACCAATAAAGGTAAGAAATTCAATGCATGCATTTTCATTTTCACTTAGGAATCACTAAAATAGTAATTGATTTACTTGTTAAATTACACCTTTGAAGATTGAGTAATCAATTTACTCACATCAGAGTAACACGATTACTTATTCCAATTACATAAACTAGTAAATCTATTACTTGTTTTAGTAGATATATGATTTTATTCTAGTAATTTACTTGTTTCATTCGTAATAAGTAATGGCAATACCTGAAATAAGTAAATAGTTTACTAGTTTTTGTGTACTCAACTTCATGGTGCAATAAGTAATTTCATTACTTGTTTCAGTCACAATTAATACTAGATTTTGTATTTGAACTACTTATTTTAAAGTATTATAGTTACTTATTTTGATACTTATTTAAGTAACTGTTTTACTAAAAGAAATAAGTAAATTCATTACTAAGTAATATGAATACTTAGTAATTCATTATTGAGTAATTGATTACTTGTTTTAAACAATAGTAAGTAAAAAAAATTTTAGAGTGTAAGCGTTGGAACGAACGTCCCTAAGCGTTGGATTGAACGCCCCTAAGGGTTGAATCGAGGTGCATGCATTTGGGGGAGCAGAAGTATTCCATCCTCTCCGTGGTTTTATTATCGTACTCCTCACCATCCGGACTTTTACGACCGACCAAAAATTGGCAAATATGGGTATGGCTATAATCGCGTCGCGGATACAAAGCAAAGCCTTACGGCGAGCGATCGGATCTCCACAAAGGCAGCATGACGTAGGAAATAGCTTCGAATGCCTCTAGCATTTATCGCTTGGCGGTATGGATTGGTACGTGCATTGATGGCCGCGAACGGTCTCGATGCAGCATTGGGGTCCGGGCGGCGGCCGAGGTTTCCGGCGGGAGTGGGAATTATAGGACCTTCCCTCGAAATCCTGATCATCGATGTTCTCACAGTACCTTCCGTCACCGCATCTACTGCATCTATATCGTGGATCCATGCCGTAGATAAGTACCCGCTTTCACTAGTGCTCACATTCAGGGGTTGGTCCTTGAGATTTGGAAACATTCTCGAATTTCCGATCTAAGGCCCGTTGATTTTTCAGGAAAAATTTCTGCAAAGATTCGTTCTTTATCTCATACTCGATAGAACTCATTTTTGATTGCATCGATACTTTCCAGCCGTCTTGGGGCTCGTGAGATTGATGGTCATAAATCCGTTAGTCTTGACCCAAGAGCGGTTCCATAGGGTATCAAACTGAGCCGGGGTGAGATCACTGCAATGGTCCCGGCGGATATGATTGCAATTCTTTGCATCCTGCTCGAAGAGTAAGATGAAGTTGGTATTCACCCGGATCGATTGCCGTGGGAGCTTGAAGTAATTTTGGCAGAGGTAGAAGCAATCCACGTTATTATGACGACCGCGCACGCAATAATCTTCGCACATGCTCTGCTTGCTCAGCATCAAGTCGTCGAAGACCATGAGATTCTTGCGAAAGGGGTTGAGGTCGCGAGGGTCGGGCACGTCGCTTACCTGCTCGAAGAAGGGCTCAATATCACTTGGTTTGGGCGGCGGTGGCTTCATCACGTCAAGCACGTCGGTCAAGGAATGCGGATAATGCTCCTTGATGGAAAGAAGGCCGCGGATATCGTCTTTCGAAAATCCTTTCCCCAGCGCCCGCCTCAGCAGCTTGTAAATAATCTTGTTGAGCGATTTTCCGACATCGTAGAGTCAATCGTAGTCGAGCCATCCGCCGCACAGGAGGAGGTTATTCAGAAGCGTCGTCTTGCCGCAGTCCGAATTCCCGATTATCCGACCTTGGATGGATCGCTGCGGGAGCAAAAAGCGGTTATGCCTACTCGCTCTAGGCTCATCGTACGTAAGGTCTTCAACGTCCATTCATGTATATAAAATGGCAATGTACTGCTTGAAATGCCAAAGTAAGACGGCGACGAAAGGCTTGGGCGAGGAAGTGACCAGTGGGCTGCCGCGGAGGATTGGGACCTGTGCCGTCTGCGGCTCCAAGAAATCCCAAT
>MJUU01013248.1:0-22264 GCA_002080025.1 Modiolus philippinarum | reverse complement strand
AGAAAACAAAAAGTAATTATAAAATCAGCTTCATCATCAGTCGAAAGAATTTCCGCAGGTGTACCTCAAGGATCAGTTCTTGGTCCCCTTTTATTTCTAATATACATAAATGACATTAGTGATAATCTTATTTCTTTGTGTAGGCTATTTGCGGACGATACCTCATTTGGATATTCTAGTTCTGATATTGAACTTACTGAGGAAACCATTTCACACGATTTACGAGAGCTTAACAATTGGTCAAATAGATGGCTGATGTCATTTAATCCCTCCAAAACGGAAATTTTGGTATTTAGTAATCAAAATCTGACAGACAGCTTTACCTTTAATTTGAATAATGATAACGTACCGATAGTCAAAGAACATAAACATCTTGGAGTGATTTTAAGCGACAATGCTAAATGGAATGAGCATGTAGATAATATTATAAAAACTGTCTCCAAGCACATTTCTGTATTAAGAAAGCTAAAATTTAAATTAGGTAGAAGTAACCTAGAG
This sequence comes from Modiolus philippinarum, assembly GCA_002080025.1. Taxonomy (NCBI): domain Eukaryota; kingdom Metazoa; phylum Mollusca; class Bivalvia; order Mytilida; family Modiolidae; genus Modiolus; species Modiolus philippinarum. Next base: position 21,766 of record MJUU01013248.1, on the reverse strand, counting down.
AAATTGTATTTAATTTATATTCGGCCTCTTTTCGAATATGGGTGCGAAGTATGGGATAATTGTGGTGGAACTAATACCGAAAAACTGGAAAAGCTTCAACGCGAAGCTGCCAGAATTATAACAGGTTTACCATTTTATTGTAATAATGAAAAGCTATATTCGGAGATTAATTTCGAAAAATTATCAGATAGAAGACGCTGTAGGAAATTACAATTATTTTATAAAATAAAATGTGGCGACGCACCAGATTTTTTAAACACCTACATTCCACCAACCGTAGAACAAATCTCACAATACAATTTAAGAAATAATTCTGACCTAGTGGTTCCTTTCTGCAGACTTGAAAATACCTAAAATTCTTTCTTTCCTTCCACAATAATTGAGTGGAACAAACTGGACAATTCAGTTAAAAATAGTAGCACGTATTCATCCTTTAAATCATCTATAAAGTTAAAATCTAAAAAGACTCCTCCTCATTATTACTATGGCGAACGTAAATACAATATAATTCTCACTAGATTAAGAAACTCGTGCTCTATACTGAATTATGAACTTTACAGATTTAACATTTTTGATGATCCAAAATGCCCACACTGTAATTCAAACGAAACCTCATACCATTTCTTTTTTGAATGTCCAAAATATGAAAATTGTAGACAAATCTTATTTAATAACCTACACTGGGTAAATCCCTTAGACCTCAATACGCTCTTGTATGGCAATGAAGAATATGACCCTGATGACAATATTAAAATTTTCAAAGATGTTATGCATTTCATAAAAGTATCCGATAGATTTTAATAACATTAAAATGAGTCTAAATCACTATCTTTGAACCCAATATTGTTAATATCAAGTATTTTCAATTATATGTATATGATGCATAGAGGTGGGTTGGTAAAAATGTAAGAGAATGTGTGTGTATGAGTGGATATGCAATTTTATTGTTAGTATACTGGGGGCACATCACAATTGGACAGTGGTATGTGTGCGCCCCGTGATTATTTTTGTAATATGGTTATTTTTGGATTGCAAGTATTTTAGAATGAGTGAAGGAATTCACCTCTTTGCATTTTTCTTTCTTTGATAAACAACCTGTTTATTTCTTCAAAACTTAATTATTCTTCTTTCTTTGGAGCGATCATGTGTTCATACGATTAACAGCAAGATTTTGTCTATTTCAGTGTTTTATTTTATCATAATTCAGCTTAATGTAATGTCTTGCTGTTTTGTTTTGTTTTTTTTTTAATTCATTTCTTTTCTAAAATTTTGTGTATGCAATTCAAATTACATATTGTTAATGTTATTTCTGTATTTGGGAGAGGGCGATCTAAGTTGTGATAACTTGTGTCCAATCCCTTTTGTAAAATTATTTACAAATAAACTACGTTTAAACATAGAAAATCCATAATTGAATGCGTAAAACTAAACGAAATCCGAATAATTAGTGATAACCCACCAACTTTAGAATTTTGAATATAACGTCACTAGACATTGACTTAAATAAATGTCGGATTCCTAACAAAATATTATGAGTTACAACGTGAAGAACTATAGTACTTGTTAAATGCAATATAACTATTTAGTTTACAAAACAAACTTAGAAAATAGGTGCACGAAGACAGTTCCTTTCATTGTAAATTACAATTTTCTTATAGGATTTCAGTTTCACAGGAAAAGTTTCCAAGAACTTAGGTGGATTGTTTTTACACCTAATACAAATTAATTTGTCAGGATGGACAACCTAGACCTACTTTTCTGACTAAACTTAATACGATAAAGCACACCATATAAAATTTCCAACAACTAGGTATGTTCATACCAATGTGTTTCTCGCCGACATTTTCTTTTACTTGTAGTAATAAACAGGGTTATCAATATAAAATTGGTTTTGATAAATTTCATGGTCATAATTCTTCATGCTATTTCTTGACAATTTCATCTTCTGACTGGCAAAATTTTTAACATCTTATATTTTATCATACATTTTTAGTTTTTATCTTACCAGAGTCAATGATGATAGCTGGATCAAGAGAGGACAATATTTAGAATCATTGTTTGCTTTGTTAAGTTTCAGTTCTTGTGGGTAAATGTGGTCGACATAATCTAAAAACGGCGGATTGTCAATAGTAAGGATATCGTCAATTTACCTGCTCATTGTATGGTAACCGCGCCGGTAGCCGGGAGTTTGGATTTCTCCAAGATGGACGTACCGAAGTCGGATCAGTTAAGTCTGTACCATGTTTTTACACTTATACGCAATTTAGTGAATTATATTTGATCTCACTTAAAAGTCGTTAACATATATTAATGTTAGTTTGTCATATACAGAAATTTTCTCTCAATGCAATTGATATTTACTGTGAAAAACGGGTTGAAACATGCACGATCTGTGTATATGCATTTAAAAATGCAAATTTTTCGTGTCTGTTTTCTTTAGTCTCAACTAAACGTGTCAATTTACGTTAGAAAATGTTTTATGTTAATTTTAATCATTTTATAGCAAATCGTTGTTGACAAATTGGGAAAAGTGATGTAAATAGCGTATTTATGTACAACACACGATCCGTCTAAGCGCCGGTTTGGATTGTTAACAAATATGTTCAGTTTACGGTTTGGATGTATTACAAAATACGATTTGGAAAGTATAATGATTTTTATAAAGTCTTATTTGAAAAGACTTTCTGACCGTTCTTTCCAATAGGGCATTATCCCCTTTAGAAGCACTAAGAGGTAAAAATGTACAGCTATGCAAGAGGAGTATATGGTGACGGTCTTCAAAACAATTACGGTGGTACCAATAAAAGTCTACGCCCTACCTTACGAGCCCAGTACGACAGCACATAGTGAGGTGAAAACATGGTGCCCTGCAAAGGAAATCTAATTAACTGGAAACTAACACAAAAAGATACAAAGATATATCTGGCAGTAAAATAAGGAAGATTCCCTTTGATATACAAATCTCTTAAAAAACTGTAGTCGCAAACTCGTACAATCAATCTGGGACTAGTCCCAGAACCAATATAGATGCTGTGTTTTCACTCGTCGTGAAAATGTTCATCACAATGGATAGAATCCTGACCCAACCGCTGGCTTTTAGAAGTGTCGATACCAAGTCTGGCTACCAAGAGTTTACGTTTGTACTTTTGTCTTTCACTTGTGGTTTTCCTGTGCAGTTTCCTTGTGGATTGTGGCCTTTGATTGTAATTATAGCATAGGTATATTCTCATCACTGGTAAGCCAATAAAAGCTTTTCTTTCATAGCCAGTATAAAAATAAACAATATGTATTAGATGTTAAAGGGAAAACAAGTTGTTTAACTTTTTACTTTTTTTACTTTTTTACTTTTTACAATTATTCGGCAAGTCCAGAAGGAAAACTCATAAAACCTTCACACATTTATATACGAGATGGAAAATGCGATTAGTCAATCTGCTTTTCCAAGACATTGTTATTATTTATTACATACTTAGCACAGATATGTTCTGCGAGCAATCCCTGGCCCGTCATTCAAATTTACGTTTTGTCCCCTTTTCCTTTTCAAGTTTGTAGTTAGTAGTCTATCTGTATTAAGTTTTAGACAGAGTAAAAACGTTTGTATAGCCGTCGTGCATGGAGAACAACGAAATAGAAAAGAATATGAATAAAACTAAAAACTTAAAAGAAAAGGCCAAATTAACTCCTTTTGCGAGGGTAAAAAAAGAACATATACATCACCGTGGAGCGAGACCCGTGTCACTTATGGAAGCGTAAGTGACACGTGTCTCGGTCCACAGTGATGTACCTATTTTTTTTTTCACCACCGCAAAAGGAATTAACTCCGAAAATTTTGACCTTTTCTGTCTGGTACATAAAAAGGCCATGTGAGCTTTTGCCATCACTTGGCGTCCGTCGTCGTCCGTAAACTTTTCACATTTTGACTATCTCCTCTGAAACTTCACAGGAATGATGTATGGTAGGTCCTTCACAAAGATTGCCGAAATTAATCCGATTCGCCAAAAAGATGGCCGCCAGGGCCGAACATAGTTTTAACAATGGACCCTATGGGAAAATGCACATTTTGGCTATCACTTTTGAAACAACAGAACAAAACTGAACCAAACTTTCCAGAAATTATGTATGGAAGGTCCTTTACTTAGATTACCGAAATTTTTCCGATCGGCATAAAAACATGACCGCCAGCGCAGAACATAATTTCATAATTTAACATTGGACCCTGTGGGAAAAGCATATATTTGCTATCTCCTCTGAAGCTACAGATGCAAATTGAACCAAATTTTGCAGGAATGATGTATGGAAGGTCCTTTACATAGATTGCCAAAATTTTTTGGATCACCTAAAATATGGCCGCCAGCGCAGAACATAGTTAGACTCTATGGGAAAGGAATAAATTTCCTATCTCCTCTGCATCTACTGAAGCAAATTGAATCAAACTTTACAGGAATAATGTAAGGAAGGTCCTTTACTTATATTACCGAAATTTTTCCAATGTGCAAAAAAACATGGCCGCCAGCGCAGAACATAGTTTTACATGGGACCCTATGGAAAAAGCATATATTTGCCTTCTCCCCTGAAGCTACTGAAGCAAATTGAACCAAACTTTGGAGGAATGATGTATGGACGGTTCTTTAATTAGATTGCTGAAATTTTTTTGATCGGCCAAAAAACATTGCTGCCAGCACAGGGCAAAGTTTAAAAACATGGAACCCTATGGGAAAAGCATATATTTGCTATCGCCTCTGAAGCTACTTAAGCAAATTGAACCAAACTTTACAGGAATGGTGTATGGAAGTTCCTTCACATAGATTGTCGAAAACATGGCGGCCATCACAGAACATAGTTTGACATAAGACCCTATGGGAAAATCACATTTTCACTTTCTAATCTGGTACCACTTAAGCAAATTCAACCAATCTTTACAGAATGATGTACGGAAGGTACTTTACAAAAATTGCTCATTTCATTTCGATCCGAACATAGCTTAACAGTGGAACCAGGTATGAGATAACCGTCCTTTTAATCATCATCTCTGAAACTGATCAAGCAAATTTAACTATATGTATAGAAGGTCTTTTGCAAAAATTAATCATTTCAATAGGATCAGACAAAAAACATGGGTGCTAAACATTGACCCCATTGGTAAACACATCATTTTTGGTCATGCATGGCATAGAAGAATTTTGTCAGGTGAGCGATACAGGCTCAGTCTCTGGTTTGTTTTAGCTCACCTGGCTTCAGCCAGGGTGATCGTTCACCATCATTTTGCGGCCATTCATCGTACGGTGTAAACTTTTAATATTTTCCGAAACTTCTGACGCAAATGGAACCAAACTTGGCCACAATAGTCTTTGGGTGGTCCTCTGGTAAAAAGGTGTTTTTTTAGATCCGTGCTATATCAAAGATGGCTGCCAATGGGGACATGATTTTAACAATGGACCCTATGGAAAACACATTCAAAGATATTGTCATCTGAAACAGCTGAGCCAATTGGAACCAAACCGCAACAATAGTCCTTGGGTGTTCCCCTGTGAGAAAGAAGTTTTCAGATCCGTATTGTATCAAAGAGGGTCTCCAGCCGAAAACATAGTTAAACCTTGGCACCCATGGTAAAAACATTCAAAGACTTTGTCCTCTGAAACTGCTGAGCCAATGAACTTGGCCACAATAGTTTTTGAGTGGTCCCTGCAGATGTTTTTCAGGTTCGTTCTGTATCCAAGTTGGCTGCCGGTGGGAAGAATAGTTTTATCATGGACCCTATCGGAAAACACATTTAAAGATCTGCCCTGAAACTGTTGAGTCAATTGGATCAAAACCTGGAAATAATTGCCTAAAGGTAGTCACGTGCAAAAAAGTGTTATCAGTTTTACACCTTATACAAGATAATTAGCTGCCAGCAGAGAATATAGTTTAGCATTGAACCCTTTTAAAACACTTTCTTTTTAAACAACTGGCATATTGGAATAATAGTTTAATAACTTTTGTCCCTTTAATATAGACTTTCTTTGCTAGTCAAGGTCCAGATGAGCGATGCAGGATCTTGAGAACCTCTTATTTTCTTCTGCAGTTCCCTGAGTACATTTTGGTACACAACTGTGTTTTTCAGCCAGTGTAGGCGTTTCCTGTTATTTTTTTTATTTTATTACTGTATTGCATATGATTCACACCAAAACCTTAAATTCAATCTTTAATTTACGCCAAGAGCATTTATACGTCTTTTCAACTTACCCTGTATATATAACAGTACTCTCCCGATATGAAATATTGAGCTTCTACTGACGGACTCGCAGGAGGTAGGATAAAAAGAATCTGGGCATGTAGCGAATCACGGGATTGCGAGGAAGAGGCACATTAATTGGAAAGGACACTTTATAGCAAATGAAAAGAACTGAATTTTAGGCAGAGGTGGGATAAAATTGAACAGTGGCCTTAGTAAAAACAAATTCAGAAAACTACACTGGAACAACTTTGAGAGTTAGAACCAAGCTTGGTCAAAATGTTTTTTTTTCTCAACTCTTAGACAAATGTGATCGATTTTCATCTTGTTCCTTTGGTATTCTACTGTTTCAAAGATCTTCTCCTCGCACATCACTGCGCTCAAAGGAACCAAACTGTCAATATAGTCATATAGTCTTTCAGAAATAATTTTCGAAAGGTTCACACCTTTATCAAGACAGGCGCAAATGGGAGTCTTAGTATAACACTGAAATATAAAACCTTTCAAAGATTTTTTTCCTCTGAGTCCAGTTGGCCAATTGCTACAAAACTAAGCCACAATAGTCCTTGGATTGTCTCTTTTAAAACAAATGTATCTGGAAGGTATGCACCACGCTCACATAGCTGCAAGCTGGACTGTGGATTCTACTGTAATTAAAACATTCGGTCAATATTTTGAACAAACCTGAAATTATCGAGAATCAGGTTCTGAGGGATATACTCTCGATGGCTTCTTTTGTATAAACATACACAGCAAGTGTTTTGTTTGATCCAAAACGGAAAACTGATATTCTTCATTTCATCCAAACCGTAATATACACGAAATCCAAACCGTTACATCTTTTGATTATAACAGCAGACATACGCGTTCATTCAGTGGGATTAAGTGAAGTTAAAGGAATCTTACATTTTCCATAATATAAGTAAGTGAAATAGATATGCGTATAATCTGTATGATTAATGAAATGAATGGTTAAATTCTGTTATATAGCTTTAAAATGTCATTTTCTTTTAGTTTCAATCACAGACACTCCTTTTATTTGGACAACTAGGCTAATAAAAATGCTTCGATGACATAACAAAACACGCCACAACGATCTACTAGTTTGTGTGACTTCACTTTATAAACAGGTTTATAAAAAACATGATGTTTGTAGCACAAAATAGAGATAGTCTCATCGGTTGAACACAATCGTCAGGTAAAGTTCGCCATGTTGGACCAATCCAAACTCCCGGCTACCGGCGCGGTTACCATACAGTGCTGTTGTTATCATTTAAAATTGAAATGAGTTTATCACTGCAAAACGCGTTTAAATAGAATAAATACATTAAAATTATTATTGCTTTAATTGTCTAAGGTATCACCCATGCGTGGTAGGGGCTGAGTCATTCTGGGTTAACTTCAAAAAATGACAAAAAAAACCTTAATTTGTTAAATTTCTTATAACAAGCGGAATTAAAAGGCTAGATGATACTTCGAACTTCCATGTCTTCACTTTCTATGAATACTGCTTCATTTTAAGCAAGGAAATCCGCAAGGCCTCTTCATTCATAGTATTCGTGTCAATCGTATTTATCATTCCCTTAAGATTTCTATGCAACTTCTATCTGATAATGAAATTGAGAGCAAGTCCTACCACAATTTAAAACACATGCACAATTGCCTCTCACTGATACTATGAAAATAAGAGTCATGATGGTTCTTTAGCAAACCCTTTAAGTTTTTGGTTTAATTTTTAGTCTGTGGTGCGACAACGTTTAACAAACAGATTAGGCTGCTTGACGTAGCCGACAGGTAAGCGACGAGCACTACCATTGCCATTTTTTAAGCTAGGTTTTATTCCTTTTGTATTTGATGATCGTGGTCATTGGGTTACTTGTCTACATGTACTGGGTTTTAATCGCATGTTTATTATACGTAAGGAAAACGTGACTGAGAAAGGGGAGATTTTGGTACCCATTAGCTGGTTTAACCCTACCGCTGGCTTTTATGAAGTGCCTGTATTATGTCCGACTGTCGCAAGTTCCTACCCTTGTTTGCATTTGTCTTGTCTTTTATCTGCTTTTTTCATGTACAGTTCTCTGGTACATTGTGACATGTAAATGTAATTTTCATTGTGTGTGTTTTCTGTTATCCTTATATATTTTATTTCTTTGACCTTCTTCACATGTTCAATGAATCTCTTCAAAACATTTTCTAAATTCTCAATAGTTTTTTTTCTCACTTTCACATACTAAAATACAAATCAAGGCGTTGAACGGATTTGAATATTCTACCGCATGTTCAGTTATTCGACTCAAAGGTGCATTCAGCCATGTTTTTATGTCACCATTTTATTTCCAAAAGGTATCATCTGTTTTATGTTTAACTAACAGTAAACATTTATTTCCAAGAAACATCTTGTATGGATTCAACATAAATACTGTTGAGCATGAGTTTTTTACAGTGATTTATAATATATCAAATGCACTGTCCGAAAAGCAGCAAAATCAGGGATTAATTCAACCTTAGTTACTTTCGTCCTTCATGTCATCATTCAAAGATATGACATCGCCATGACATCATTCGAAAATATGACATATCGGTGTCCCATTTTCAGCTAGATTTCAAGTCTTCAGGGAATTTACATTACCGGAGTTGACCTAACCTTTGATTTACTCGCAGACAGGGTGACGGATGCCGCATAATGAGCAGGACATGCTTTCCAATCCAGTGTCTCTGGTCTTTTATTTTTATAATTAAAGTATCTCTTCCTCCTTTGGGTTTTTCATATAAAATTGTTTTTCAGTAGACCAAAAATTTTACCCTTCATTATCATATTAGTTTATTGTTGTTTCAACATTCTTCGCTGAACTCTACAAAGAAATTAATGTAAAAAGGGGTATAACAGAAAACGCCTACAATGGCTGAAAATTATAATTACATGCCACAATATGCCAGAGAACTACACAGGAAAAACACGTATAAGACAAAAGACAAACGTAGATAACGAAAGGAACTCGGGACAGCCGGAGTTGGGTACCGGCACTAGCAAAAGCCAGCAGTTTATGGGTACCCAAACCTCTCCTTTATCTGTCCCGTTTCCCTATAGCATAAAAAAATCCAATACAGATAGACTACTAACTCCATGACAACAATCTTGAAATGAGAGAAAAAGACAACACTCAATTTTGAAAGATGGGTCATGGGGTGCTCGCCGCTAAACTGCCGGCTATCTTAGTCTGCTGGTAGAACACTGTCGCACTACGGAAGGTAATTCAGAGACAAACAACTTTGTGTACATAACCTGCTCATGACCTCAGCGAATTAAAAATCTACATGAAATTATTTGATTGAACAAATAATCAAGAATTAGGCAAATTGACTATAGTGATTAACAAAAGAATTTTAAAAAAAATGGATACTAGGAAACACCTACAATGGCTTTAAATTATAATAACATGCAACAATTTGCAAGGGAACTACACAAGAAAAACACGTATAAGACAAAAGACAAACGTAGTCAACGATAGGAACTCGGGACAGCCGGACTTGGTACCNAGGATTAAACCGGTTTATGGGTACCCAAACCTCCCCTTTATCTGTCCCGTTTCCCTATAGTATAAAAACATACGAATAAAACCCAATACAGGTAGACTACTAACTCCATGACCACAATCTTGAAAGGAGAGAAAAAGCCAATACGTAATTTTGAAAGATGGGTCAAGGGGTGCTCGCCGCTAAACTACCTGCTAGCTCAAGCCTGGTCTGTTCGTAGAACACTATGGCACTACGGAAGAAAAATCTCAAAACTTCCAGAAGGGATGGTCAAGAATTATTATAAATTTCAGTAAACATCGGCAGTATCAGTAAGAAAAGAACTCTTTATATATTTTATTCATTATTTTTTATTGATTTTTAGCTTTTGCCATGACTTTGGGTCTGTCGTCCGTCCGTCCGGCGTCCGTCCGTCAACAACTTCAAAAATATTCTCCTCTGAAACTGCTTGGCCCATTGTAACCAAACATGACCAGAATTGTCACCAGGGTATGCACTTTCAAAACTGTTTTCGATTAGTCGGCTGGTCAAACAACATTGCTGCCATTGCTAAAAATAGAACATGGAGGAAATTGCAGTTTTTGGCAAATAACTGGAAAACCATTACAAATACAGATGTATAAAGAATCTGACAAATAAAAATGATCAGCATGATAAGATCTACCTACCGTGCAAGTTTGAAGAAAATCTGAAAACCCATTTCGGAGTTATAGCCCTTTTTCTGTAAAAAATTTCCTAAAAAGTTCTGGCTAATGGGTTGATGAATACCCTCGGAGACTAACAGTCCACTAGCAGAGGCATCGGCCCAGTGGTAATAAATAACATAATAACACAATAATTTAGAGTAACCTCGGTATTTTGCACTTCAAAATTCAAAAGTGTGTTTGTTTAGCTTTAAACATTATTATAGAAATAAAGAAACAATATTGTATCTAAAAATCTCAAAAAGTGACAGCTATGGAATGCCTTACATTTCACAGCTTCTCCATTACGCAAGAGGTAGAACACATTAAACATACTTTCTCATTAGAAAATGTTATCTCCGTGACCGCCTTATTTATCAATCCATCAATCAAAAAATTCCGTCTAATGCGATCATTAAAAAAGTTCTTTAATAAACACCAGTCCATTGTGGAAAATTTTGAAGTTTCGGTACGAACTTTAGTTTACGATTCTGTTCTTTACTAGGTACTGGGATGATCATATTTTTAACTGTCAACGACCCTTCAATAGCAATCGATGTTGAGTAAATACCGGACAGTACCATTCGGGAGGTTTGGCGTGCTGTAAAACCGATACAACCAACAATTTGTTTTGAAATGCATGTACGAAGTCAGGACTATTGCGATGGACAATTTTCAGGTGGTTAATACTGGATTTGTATTTTTGTCTCATGGACGGGGGTTCTTTGAAACACTGTTCTGGAATATTGCTATTACCCCCATTTTAACAAACAAAACGCATTTTACAATCAACCATTTTTATTATACCTTTTTTCCTCTAACTGATCATACATTTTCAGAATAATATCAGCCCCGGGGTTATTTTTTTTATATAATATATATAAGTGCACACGACGTTCTCAGACTGCCAAAAGAAGTATACCCAGTCAGAGGGAAACAACTTTGTATACATGACCTGCTCATGACCTCAGCGAATTAAAAATCTACATGAAATTTTTTGAAATAAATTTTCAAGAATAAGCCAAATTGACTAGTGAGTAACAAAATAATTTTAAAAAAGGAAACAGGAAACACCTACAATGGCTGAAAATTATAATTACGTGCAACAATTTGCAAGGGAACTAAACAAGAAAAACACTTATAAGACAAAGACAAACGTAGACAACGATAGGAACTCGGGACAGTCGGACTTGGTACTGTCACTAGCAAAAGCCACCGGTAGGATTAAACCGGTTTATGGGTACCCAAACCTCCCCTTTATCTGTCCCGTTTCCCTATAGTATAAAAACATACGAATAAAACACTATACAGGTAGACTACTAACTCCATGACCACAATCTTGAAAGGAGAGAAAAAGACCATACGTAATTTTGAAAGATGGGTCAAGAGGTACTCGCCACTAAACTACCTGCTAGCTCAAGGGGCCTAGTCTGCTGGTAGAACACTGTCGCACTACGAAAGAAAAATCAAACTCAAAACTACCCGAAGGTTTTGGTCAAGAATCATCATAAATTTCAGTAGAGATCGGCAGTATCAGTGAGAGGCCAGTATGTGTGCAAAATTTCAGGTCACTAGGTCTCAAAGCTAATTTAACGGATGCAAGCAGAATGTCTTGTCGATATCCTCTTTTACGTAAAGAATGTAAGTTACGTCCCAGCTTTTCTGGTAAAAGGAAACCTTGCTTTTTGTTAGAGCAAATCAACTGCAGACCAGAAAATTTAAAAGACCATTTAATAAGTTGTCCCAACTTGGATTTAATCAAATTATGTGGAAGGGTAGTATAAGGTCTAGAAAAATCATAATTGTCGATAGATGAGACTGGTCTTTGAATAGATTGTAGTTTATTTAAATCTTTAAAAGAATTTTTTACACTCCAGAAGTAATTTACACCAGCGTTTTGATAAGTTTTTTTCACTGTATTTAATAACCAACTCCTTTATACAAGTAAGTGAACTAGTTAAGTGGATGAATAAATTGGTAGTAGAACGCTTACTAGATGCTGAAATAAAACGATTTTGGAAAGGATTTTTGTTAAGCTTCGGAACCCAGTACATGGTAGGTAAGATGTTATCTTTAGGTGGAACTTTAAGCATTTCTGTTTCCTTATAATGTTGTTTGGTTACCCAATTGGTACGTTTGAAAGTGTCTGACTTGTCCAGTTCGTTTTGTTAGACATCGATGAAGTATTTCTTTCAGAAAATAGCAACGTTGTTAGAAGCCTTGTCAACAGGTACAAATACATATTTTTTACCAAGATCCTCCAGTTTTGACTTAATTCTATTTACAGACAGCTTAGGAGGTGACTCAAAATAATTATCTTTATAAAAATTTATTCTGTTGGTGACCTTGGTAATAATGTTATTTTTAAACAAATTTAGAGCATGCTTGTCTGCACTTTCTCGTCTGCACCATTTTTACAATAGTTGGTTACAGCTTCTTAAATTATATCAAAACATGCTTGCCAGTTTATTTTTGAAGGCGGGCGATATTAGGCCCTTTTCTAAAGAATTGTCTGACTTCCTTATCTACAACGATGTTAAGATTCCCCCTTAATATATGTCCACAAGGGTCATGGCGATATGGTGACGTGGAATAGTCTCAGCTGCTAGGGTAGTTCTTCTCGAAATTAGCATCACAGGTAATAGAAGAGTACTTGAAAAAAATGTTTCTAGTAGGTTTTTTATAAGAAAAGGAAATGAAAGGCATGTACGATTTTTGTGGATGTCATTGGTGGACAAAGTGGGCATGGCCAAAGATATTTTTGCCATTTTTTCATATTCGGTAGGAAGAAATTATTGAAAATATTTGCCTCACTAGATCAAAGAAAACTTCCACTAATAACCCATAAACTTAAATATCGATAGTTAAGTAAGTTTATCCTGTTAATTAAACTTATCCTGTTAATGACAAGATGTCTTACAAAATATTTATTTAGGAAAAGTTGAGAAGTTATCTATTTTAGGTTTGTTCTACTCTCTCTTTCTCTATCCAGACACGTTTGACGTTACTACGCAAAACGCGCATTAAATACGTCAACCAATTTCACTTCCGGGACATTTTTCTCAATGTCACAAAGTCTGGATTGATTAAACTCTTTACATTCGGATATCTACCATAGCTGGAAAAGTCTGATTGATAAAGACTACATGTTTCCAAGAACATTGCTATTTTATTTAATTTCTACCTAAGTTAAGGTAATGAAAGTCATAGGAACGGTAAAGAGTTAATGCGAAAATATGCTGATCATTTAAAATGAATCCCGTGGTTAATTTCATCTGTGATCCGAAAACTTCACTACATAAGTAATGATACCCGGGAACAATGCTTCCCATTCATTGTCTTTGGTTGTGTGATGAGACTAACAGACCCTATTGAAAGGGATGAAATTAGTAGTAACCCTATTCATGACAGGGATTTTGTGAAAAACGTACGCTGTTTAGCTGCACATATAATTACCAGTTACATTGGAACCCTGAGATATTGACAATTAACTAATTAAATCATGTGTACAATGACTTCCTTCAAATGATTAATTGAGGAGTGATGTGATCTTCAAGCCGTGCTTCCTTACATGTGTTGGCCAAAAGCGTTCATTTGGCAGTGCTTTATCACTGACCCCATTGGTCAGTTCTTTTCTTTGAATCTCGGAATTTATGTAAAGGTTATCATGTAACTTATAGATAGTAAATACAGTCAAATACTTATCTGTTTGTCGTTGTTGGATTTCAAAGGTAACTTCATTTTAAAATTATAAATTGTAATATCTAAATTAAGAAAATGTACAATTATTTGAATATTTGGAATCCATTTAAATGATCTTGTAGTATAATACACGTGTACGTTAAATATGGTGACACTAAATGGTATCTCTAAAATTTCCATTTTATGTGTGTCTCATTATGGGAAATCAAACATCGAAATCCTGATTTATTCTTGATATTTGCTTGAAAAAACTGGTCTCTAGTTTTATTCTCTTAACGTATGGATATAAATCATCGAATTTTGAAAGCGTTTAAGAATTACCAGTAAAATGAATACAGATCCTAAGTTTTTATATTTTGTAATTTTTGAAGATGTGTTTGATCCATTAATTATTTATTGTTGTTTATCAAAATATTTCGACTTTAAGGTAGCACAACAGTCTTTCCCTGACTTTTAAATACGCATTACTTTGTTACCAGTAAAAATACAACTACAAATGAGGAATCAAATGAAAGGTAAAAAGATTAAATTGTCTATTAATGCTAATTTCAATAGAATTCCTTTTTAAGCACCGATGCCAAAATATCCATATTTGGCAAAATATTAGGTTTAAGGGTTATATTTTTAAAATAAAAATTACTCTTACAACTTTACAGGAACTGAATTTGAAAAAACCTTTCAATTGTTGCAAAATCGTTTCTCGGATTTTTGAAACAAGTCCTAGTTAAAAATTAAATTAATTTTAAAATTTGAAAGATAAAAATTTCTCGGAGTGAAAATTGAAATTCCATTTATTTTTAAACCAGACCCTTAATAAAAATATGTGACATGGTTTTGTTGCATTTTTATTGATCTTTTAGATAAGGTCACCAGAATTTGACTACCTGTAAAGCTGTAAGCGTTATTTTTGTTTTAAAATTAAAACGCAAATCTCCCAATGTTTTGCCAAAAATTGAGATTTAAATACTGGTACGTAAAAAGAATAATATTGAAAAAAAAAACATTAAAAGTTAGTTCAATCTTTTTTTCTTTTATTTGATACCTCATTTGTAATTGTATCTTTATTACTAATTACAAAGTTATGGGCATTTAAAGTTAGGTACAGACTTTTCCTTCAAAAGACTGACGTGCTACCTTAAATTCAACTATTCTAAGAAGCATGAACCATTATAGACTATCAAGGCTAAAACATCCAGTTACCAAGGTTGTTTTACTGTTTTTAAAATTGTTATCAATTTATACTATTTCCTTGTCGCTGTTTGATAATACAGACATAGTTAGGAGACACGCGATAGGAACAAACAATCATAAAGATATACAGTAAGTACATAAAATTATAACATATAATCAAATAGTTTCAACAACTCGCAGAAAAAAATGCACACAGCAATAAGAGTACACAGGTTATAAGTTAAAATAAGTCTATGCACTAGAAATATTTTGACAACGTGGAAGTGATTTAAAAAAGTTCTGTATCCTATCATTGCCAATGAAGATTGCTTCCTCCTACAATTTTATGATATTTTCCGTTTTATTGCTCGCAAATTCATATCCGTTTTGAGAAGGATCCAATGTGACTTTCATGGGAATTCACACTAAAAATGCTTTAGTCCTGATCGTTTTTTTTTTTTTTTTTTTTTTTTTTTTTTTTTTTTTTTTTTTTTTTTTTTGTTTTTTGTTCTTTGTGGCTTTCTCGTGTATTTGTTTGCACTGCTTCTGGGCGTTAAATTTTGTAATGTAATATCATCATTTGATCCTTCGGCAATCTATTTCCATTGTTCCCGACATGTTTTTATGGATTAAGCTGGCCATACAGCTCATTAAAATTATTGCAGTCGGGGTTAACATATGTGTTATGGTCTCATGTTGATTTACCCCATATCCTTTCGTAAAATATTAAATACAAGAGAAATCGTTTAATTTTTTGAAACGTGTGTTTTTTTCACTTTTCACACATATTATAATGCAATTGTCCTGTGATCTTAATATCAATAAATAATAAAAATCTCGGCAGAAAATATCACTAGTATCACAGCTCGTCCTATCGGACTCGCTGCGATATGGTGATATTTTCTGTTTCGACCTTCAAAACTACCATTATTCTATATATACCAGGGATATCACAGACTTGTATGTGAAAGTTTAATAGCCGTGTAACGGGTGTCACATTGGGACCAAGCTGTGCTCACCTTTCTGTAGCACTTGATGACACTCTTGTCTATAGAGGTTTACGCGGATTAACGATTTGTAGCTCTTGTTTCGGTATTCCATTGAAAATTCAGTATTAATTAATTTCATTTTTTCGATATTAACTTGGAAATTTATTATTATTATTTTACAATATTATGACCATCTCAACAACTTAATTACGTTCAAAGAGATTTTACCGATTATAGGTCAACGGTAACTGAATACCGAAGTTACTGTAAATTTAAATTCTGCATATGCGCATTACGACAACTTATGTCTCTTCAAGGCAGATAAAATCTAAACGTTTGGAAGTCCATAAACTCAAAAGATGTTTGAAAACTGATAGAGAAAAAAAAACAATATGATCTAAATGTAAAGCCAAATTCAGCTAAGGACACAGCTTTGCATGAGGGAGATACTCCTTAGTTTTCAAAAAAAATTACAAAAATTAAGATATTGTAAGGTTCAAAATAGAATCGGCTTTCGGGTCAGCACCAAAGTACTGACTACTGGGCTGGTGAATACCCTCGGGAACTAACAGTCCACCAGCAGTAGCATCGACCCAGTGGTAACAAATCACAGAATACCGAAATTTAAATTATGCATATGCGCATTTCGACAACTTATGTCTCTTCAGTGCAGATAAATTCTAACGTTTGGAAGACCAAAAATTCAAAGATGTTTGAAAACTGATAGAGACCAAAAAACCAATATGATCTAAATGTAAAGCCATGTATCAGAAGTGAATACTTTATTTATGAGAGACCATTAAAATGAAGAATTGTATACATTCTTCATTTCTTTTAATATCGGACTCAAACAATCAATTTGAATCTTAAAATATGTCACCTCATTTTTTATATGGATTTCTTTACTAATTTCAGAAGACAAAATTTAAATGAATTGTTTTATGAAAAATATTTTAATTTTGGTTATACAAGATTAATTTTGGTAATACAAGATTATTTTTGTGAATATGGCACCATTCAAAGAAAGAGTGTTGTTTTCATCACTAAAATGAAATTTTTCTCGTTTAATGTCCTTCATTTTTGAAGAGTTATGTCATTTTCATTAATAGCAATAAACTGGTAACATGGCAAACACTTTAATCCATACATTCCATGGATATATTTTACATGAACAAACTAAAAATATTGATAACTGAGATGTTTATTAATTTTTAAATTTTAATTTTTACCGAATTAAAAACACCTTTAATGATTATAAGAGTTATTTGCATCACGTGTTGAGTACCTTCTTAATATTTAATTGCAAAGGGGTTACTGAATATACCTAAAACAACTAAAGACACACTTATTATTATATACATACATATTTTCTATCTTAAAATTATAAAGTAATTATCAACTATCAAACATGTCAAAAAGAAAATTTGTATTTACGTTTTACCTTGCACAAATAATGGACTTTCATCAATAATTTTTGCAGAAGATGAAGCCATCTATTCTTTTTGGTGGAGTGATTGCAGCGGCATTTGTAGGATTTGTGTCTGCAACACTCTCAAGCCAGGACAAAGCAAGCATCAACAATGGACTGACCCTTGCATCTAAAATGAGCGATTTTGTAGAGAAGCAAGATTTCTCTAACACTCTGACGCAGCTATCGAAGGCGGTCGGACCATACTTAGGTGCAATAGGGCCTTTAGTAGGGTTTATTATCGGTTTATTTGGCACACAGGAATCTGCAGAGCTGAAATTTTTAAAACAGATGTTGAAGCACATTGACACTCGTTTTGACCAAATTGATGGCAAGTTTGCAGATGTCAATAGAAAAATTGATTATGTACATATTCAAATTAATTTTGGCCAAATTGAACAGAAAATTTTAGCTGTTTCAACAGAATTTCAGAAATTGTACAACGTACCTCCGAGCGCTGCCAAACATCAGAAAGACATATTTATATCTAATTATGAATCTGATTTTCAAAATTCTGGTCAAAAGTTATACGATGGTATTATGAACGAAAAGAACGTGTTCTCAATTAGCCTTGGTGAAGCGGCCATGAAGTATTCCCAAAATGATAGAGCAGCTACTCGAAGTTTTATGCTTGGCGTCTTAAAACTACTCATGCAGGCATCTAAACTAGAACTGGCTTACTTAAAAGCAAAAGGATATGACTCTAACTACGAGTATACAAAGAAAGATTGGATATCTAAGCTTGCTAAAGTGAGATCTAAAATGGCTTCTATTGATAATCTCGTAGCAAGTAAGGTATTTACACAATCTGACGCCGACATCGAAAGATTTTCAGCCGATCATGCAAATTTAAACACCAACGACTTTGCTAATAATCTTTACCACTTCCTCACAACAAAATACTTTTGGCGATATTGGATGGTTACGATTTACAAAGACATCACTGGAGGTGAAAAACATTGGGTGCATGAATGTGGTGGTGTTATTAAATTCAGAAATCATGGAAAAAATATTGTGGTAGCAAGCGTCGATAAACTTAAACATCCAGTGGATTATGGAAAAGCATCTCACATTGTTAGAAATACTCCTACAAGGCATCTTGCTCGAACGTAAGACCATGTTTCAAAAATTAGAAAAAAGTGTATCATTAAGAGATACATTATAGCCATTATTAATTAAATTTCCAAATGAATACTGAAGCAAGAAAGTCATGACAAATTCTAATAATTGCTACAGCTGCGAAAATCATACCAGACAAAATCACATCAAATCACAATAATTATCTAAAGCAGACTTTACTAGGTCCATATGGTAGGAATAGACCTGGTCAGATTACATTGATTAATTTTGATTTCAATTTGATACAATAATTACATATATCACAAAACAAATAGGTGTAGGCTCGCTCCGAAACTTGCAGCAACTTTTCCTCAAAAGTTTCATATCAAATTATGAAACATACCCTTGCAATAGAAAATGGTTAATGTTCAATTACAGTGTGACTTAAAACGGCCTGGTTATAATAGAAAAAAGAAGGGAAACGGGAAATGTGTCAAAGAGACAACGACCAAAAGGGGAGCAACAACAACTCAAAGCCACCATAAGTTCTTCAATAAACGGTGAGGAAATCCCACACCCAACGGGAAGTCGGAGTCGGCCCCTGAATAAAGAGTAATCAAGTTCAGCGAAATAAACATCATCCTAGACTCCTACAGACATAAAGTGAACTAACTAGAAAAAAGACAAGACACACAAAGGCTTAATAGATTTCCTGACTTAGGACGGGGTTGAATTAGTTTTATTGGACCCAAACCTCCCCCTATAGCCATTGTGATAAATCAAAAAACAATCGTAACAACAGTAAAATTAAGTTGGCAACAGGACTGAGTCAATTGTGAAAAATGAAACTGAATATACGGACATAAACATGAAATCACAAGAGATTACTAGCAGTTAATTGACATGCCAGCTCCAGACCCATTACCAATTGACAAATTAAGTAATGTACCCTCAGTATACCGCTTCCACCAAGATCCCTTCCTGTGTTAACCATAATGATTTCATGCATATACCCGAATACATAACCCGTGTCCATTTTTAGAAATTTAGAATGTGTTTAGTTAAAATGCAAAGACCCTGTCAAAAAATCAATGTAAATACCAAGGAAGGCCATACGTAATGACTTTACGACAATACCGTAATTATAACCCTTATGAATTAGACGATTTAAAGGTTTTATAAGTTTGTTAGGCGAGTTTAAGTATTTTTTACTCTTATGTAAAACATTACCGTAAAATAAGGGATGTGAAATACCAGCTTTGATTAGATGTTTGCAGGTTGCATTGTATTTATGAACTAAGTCCTTATATCGATGATAAAATTTAGTAAAGGTGTCGTATGAGATTTTAAAGTCTATGAAAACTGCAAGTTCCGGTTCCGGTTTTTGTCGTGTTAACTTCCGGCATGAGAATTGCAAGTACCGGAATAACGAAATGTGCGGGAAACCTCTGTTTATTCGAACTGCGATGTGACATATCACATTATTTTGCGAAACATAACATTTTCTTAATCATCATAAGCACTGTTGGTCTAAATTTTCTTTCAGATTAAATTATGTATGTAAATAGATCTTATTCGAGCGAAGCTGAAAGTACACCGCAGTTCAGTGCAGTCGTGATTTCATCATTAAAGTAAAAAATGCACTAAAGACATTTATAGGCTTATAGAACTTTTGTATTTCTATAGATACTGGATCAATTAACTTGTAGTTATATGATTATATTAGTCCCGTGTAGATTCTGCGTGAAGTGAGATTATTAATTTTTAGGGAAATGGATTGTAGGATCAGAGACATACAAAATGTATAATTTATATGTCTCTGGTAGCATTTGAATATTTAAATTTCAAAGCGATAAAACTAAAAAGTAAATGGTTGAATTGCATAAAGAAATATATTCAAAGTTCCTTCCAATTAAGGGGCATAAGGCTGATGACCGTTTGGTCACCTAAAACAGGCAGAAAAATAATGGCCAAAATAATTTGGTTATTATAACTAACAAATCAGTTGCTGTGGGAAATATGTCAAATAGGGCTCAACTTGACTTATTGACTTTGTTAGAAGTTGCAAGCAATGAAAAATAATGACCCTCAATGGTTGTATGCCTTGGGTTGATTTACTTAAGGCCTGCAAATTGCATAGCTTTGGTAAAATTTCATGAAAAATTCTAACAATATACTGTTATTTGTAAGTTATGTGGGTAAAAATGTTATTCTGACCTCATTCCTACAGATTTCATTGGTGTGGAAATAGTTGCAATTAATTATTATGATAATTTATGGTTATCTGTTGTCAGTTTGGGTATTAAAAATACCATTCCTACCCTTTGCTTGCAGATTTCATGGCTGTTAAAATAGTTGCGATTAATAATTATGATCATTTATGGCTATATGTGGTCAGGTTGGGTTTTAAAAATATCACTCTTGATTTCATGCCTGTGAAAAGAGTTGTGATTAATAATTATAATCATTTATGGCTATCTGTGGTCAGGTTGGGTCTTAAAATATCATTCTGACCCTATGCTTGCAGATTTCATGCATGGCTGTGAAAAAAGTTGCGATTAATAATTATGATCATATATGGCTATCTGTGGTCAGGTTTGTTCATTAAATATCATTCTGACCCTATGCTTGCAGATTTCATGGCTGTGAAAATAGTTACAATTAATAGTTATGATCATTTATGGCTGTATATGGTCATTCTGGGGCATAAAATGTCATTCTGACCTTATGCTTGCAGATTTTATGGCTGTGAAAATAGTTGCGATTAAAAATTATGATCATTTATGGCTATATATGGTCATTTGGGGACATAAAATATCATTCTGACCCTATGCTTGAATATTTCATGGCTGTGAAAATAGTTGTGATTAATAATTATGATCATTTATGGCTATTGTATGGTCATTTTGGGACATAAAATATCATTCTGACCTTATGCTTGTAT
>MJUU01013247.1:0-19385 GCA_002080025.1 Modiolus philippinarum | reverse complement strand
TCTGTAACCTTTGTATGCTCATTGGTTTATGAGAATAAAGATATATGCTATAATTAGACTAAATCGTATTACTGAATATTGATTTATATTAATGCTGTCGTGTGAGATTTTAAAGTGTATGAAAAAAAACTGCAAGTCCCGGTTTCGGTTTTTGCAATGTTAACTTCCGGCATGAGAATTGCAAGTTCCGGAATAGCGAAATGTGCGGGAAACCTGTTTTATCAAACTGCGATGTTACATCTCACACTATTTTGCGAAACATTATAATTCTTAACCCTCCCAAAAAAAACACTGTCGGTCTTAATTTTCCATCAGATTAAATTACGTATGTATAAACTGGTTGTACTCTGAAAGTGGATGTACAGCACGGTTGTCAGTCGTGATTACAAATGCACAAATAAAATTAAAAAGTCAATTGTTCAGAGAACAATTGCAAGGTCTTTCACCAGTTTTCATTATGATTACATGTTATTATTTTGATTTTATTGTCAATCCTTGTCATAAATATGATGTAAACAAGAGTTCTAAATTTTTTCAACTACATTTAATCACCTATCTCTTACCTTTTTTGGTGATTTTACTGAAAAAATCCCAAAAATTGTCTATGACCTTGACTTCTGACCTTGATGACCTCTGACCTTGTGCTCAAAATGAAGGTCTCTTCTTACTGATTAATTTGATATGTTACTTGACTATGCTATCTGTAACGGTTTAGAACTTATATGTGAAAAACCATTTTCCGAAACACGTCAAGAGCAATAACTCTCTAGGGAGTCATCGGAGAGCTTTAGTCCAAATAAAACAAATATAGCCCTTGACATGCTGAACATTTTTGCTGATATACTTTTTCAGCTATCTTTTATGGTTTCTGAGTTGATCCCCTAACAAGGTCAGAGGTCTAGGTCAAAGGTCACCGATGACCTTCAACCTGGTACTCAAATTGAAGGTCTTTTCTTACTGATCACTTTAAACATATATGTTTACTATATTATCTGTAAGCGTTTAAAAGTTATTCGCGAAAAACCGATTTAGCAAAACGCGTCAAGGGCTATAACTCAAAAACGGTTCATCGCACAGTTTTCGTTCTATTCAATTAAATGTAGATCTCAATGAGACGAGTATTTTTGCAATATAATGTTTTCAGAAATTTTTTATCGTTTCCGAGATATCGCGATAACAAAATTTCAAATGGCGGCCATTTTGAAAATGGCGGACATAAAAAATTTTTACCTCGGATTTGTATTCAGGACCATTAAAGCTACCTAGAAACCAAATTTGGTGAAAATCCGATAACTTTGAGAAATTTGCATATTTAGGGGTCAAAAACGCGTAACCATGGGTGCGACCCCAAAAAATTTTTTCGTGTGATAAATCATCCTGAGGATGAATGCAACATGTTCCCCACCTCAGATTTTTGATATCGGTTACGGTTTCTGAGCTCATCCCCTAACAAGGTAAAGCGTGATTGGGGAGATAACTCTGTTACTAAAAATAGATCAGATCAACGGGGTGATTTTTGTCGAGTCCATCTAAGACCGGTTTATGACACCAAGTATCGAAGTGATATGTCGCGTAGTTTTTAGGCAACGGCCAGCGGAAAAAGAATAATAATAATAATAATAATCATAAGAATTACAAGAAGGTCTTTCCGACCGTGTCGTGAAAGACCTTAATTAAAGTTAACTATAAACATGGCGTATAGAACTTTTGTTTATCAATATATTTCTGCTTGAAGCATCCTTCAATTGAGTCTTTTGATTCAAAGTGAGACTAAAAGTTCCCGATTCAGCGAGGAGCGTGATTATTAATTTTAAGGGGAAAACAACTTGAGGAAAAAAATGATGGAAAAAATCTTGGAGAGTAAAATAAAAAAAGAAGAAAATGTTTGCATTGCTTAAAGCAGAGACATATAATTAGATATGTCTCTGCTTAAAGAAACACCAGGAAAGAAACATTCAACACTTTCATAATCCCCACAAATTAAAGGGCAGATGATGGCTTGGTCACCTAAAATTAAGCAGAAAAATAATTTGGAAATAATGACTAACAAATTATGGCTGTGGAATATAAATTGTTAAATATGTCTCAAAAAGTAGCGATGAAAATAATGACCCTCAATATTTATATGAGTTGGTTTACTTTAGACTTTTAAATTTCATAACAATGGTAAAATTTTGCTGAATAATTCTGACCATAATTTGGTATGTGTTAGTTGGTTGGATCATAAAATGTCATTCTGACCTTAAATAGCTGCAATTAATAATTATGATCAATTATGGCTATCTGTGGTCAGGTTGGATCATAAAATGTCATTCTGACCTTATGCTTGCAGATTTCATGTCTGTGGAAATAGTTGCAATTAATTATTATGATCAATTATGGCTATCTATGGTCAAGTTGGGTCTTAAAATGTCATTCTGACCTTATGCTTGCTGATTTCATAGCTGTTGAAATAGTTGCGATTAATAATTATGATCAATTATGGCTATCTGTGGTCAGGTTGGGTCATAAAATGTCATTATGACCTGGTGCTTGCAGATTTCATGGCTGCCCCGGGAAATGGTTACAAATACAAATGTATATGACCATTCATGGCTATCTGTGGTCAGGTTGGGTCATAAAATTTGACCATTTAGGCTCTCTGCAGGTTGTTATCTTTTTCCTAAAACATTAGCAATCATAAAATATTGCAAGATGAAGGCACAGGATTTCAAGAAAATAAAAACATATAAAATGTATAATTTAGTAAAAAATGGTTTGAAATATAAACAAAACTACAAACAATTCAATAATTTGCATCAGCGACAAATAAAGCACACGTAATTAAATGTCTGTTTGCCTTCAATATTTTTACAAAGGGTTAGCCTTAACCCCCCTCCCCCCACACACACTCAGTAAAAACATAAATGCTGTCCTGTTGATGTATTTCTGTATATTGATTTTTCAACAGTGCTTCAATTTGCACTTTTTTAAATAACGTTGTATTTCCATATTTTAAGGTAAATTTACTGCAAAACTTAATCGATCCTCACTAACCCCGTCAACTTCTTGTCTCGCTAGAGGTTAATTGGTTTGTCATGTTAATATTTTTAACAGTTTAATAAATATTTTATTCGTATAATCCTTTACTAACGTTAAATTCTATATAGAAAACATATTTTAAAATATTTCGGTCGTACATCGCATACTTTAAAATCTCATGGACTTTAAAATCTCATAGGCCCCCGTATGAAATCTACAGGTATATGACCAAAACCGGAACCGGAACTTGCAGTTTTCATAGACTTTAAAATC
The DNA here is from genome assembly GCA_002080025.1 of Modiolus philippinarum. Lineage (NCBI taxonomy): Eukaryota > Metazoa > Mollusca > Bivalvia > Mytilida > Modiolidae > Modiolus > Modiolus philippinarum. The sequence continues at coordinate 16,091 of MJUU01013247.1, read as the reverse complement.
TCATAAATGCATTTAATAATGCTTCGTTTTGCAACGGCAGTTCTATTTGTGATTTTAAATATAATATCATATCAGTGATGTATCTTTCATACAATGTTTTAGTGTGTGCTTTTATAAACTCCAGAAACATGTCAGTTGTAATGATATATCTGTTTGTGGTGAATGAAATGATATGGAGTAAATGCGCATGAGACAAAGTCTCTACAAATACATGGTAAAACAAGAAAAGGAACAACGCATTTATTGCTGTTCTTCATCTTGAAGTCAGCATGAGGCCTTCAACAATGAGCTTTGCTCATATCTCATAGTTAGTTCAAGACGGCCCCTAGCACCGTTTTGAGCGAAATTCTTTGCTAATTGTCGAACAACGCTACATCCATGTCATTCCATTTACAAAATGCATCTTCTCGTGTTATTTCTATTTTCATTTAAGATCAGCGGAAAATCTAGTGGTGTAAAATTATCTCCCTTCTAGAAAAACTCTTCTGTAATTATAACATTTTCTGATCAAATTAAGAGCATGGCGACGAAAGTAAACAACCGACAAAATGCTAAGATTAAACAAGTACTATCTTTAAAAAAGATAGTGGACGCAGTAAAATATGCGTGTTTTCTTTATTATGGCAAAAAATTGTATGAAGCAATGCAACCATTTTTATTATCAGAATGAACATGAAATTTTGATTGAATCTGACACAATATTGCTGTGATAATTAATAACATATTACCTTTTACTCGTTAAAAAACGTTTAGAGTGAAATGCATTACAATTACGATATTTCCTATCATAACCTTACAATTAGAGACCCCGCGTGCTCGTCTGTATGTGCGAATAACGACGGACGCCTTTCTATTGTAGTACCTTTTAAAACTCAGTTATCACAACCTCTTTTCATAAATATAATTATCCAAGCAATATATTTATAATTTGTTTTCTTAAAGATGCATTGTAGTCTCTTTCAATTCGTCAGAGATTGAACCTGGTATTACTCACTATATTATTTTTAAGATGCGCATTCAAGTCGGGAATATGACGGCTGTCTCAATTGATGCGTTCTGCGTTTTGGTTTCTAACCTCTCCTCTGAATGTATGCTTCAGACTTTTGCTTTCACCTTTACTCTTGATAAATCTGGTATTTGGTACATAGTAATCTTGTCTCAGTGATGAGTTTTTAAAATTACATTGGAAGGTTTTCAGTACGGGACTACCATTTGATTTTCAAAAGGGGGCTTGGACACGAAGGTTTGGGCGATTTTGTAAATAAATAATTTAATCCTGGTGCCAGTGAAATTGAATAATTTAATCCTACTTGTAATGAAAATAAATAATTTAATTTTGTTTGAAGAATAATTTTATTTTTGTTGCGCATGCAAAAAAATGCAAAAAAAAAATTCTAGGCAAAACCGCCCAAGCCCCTTGTAAACATATATTTGTTCAACCTAACAAGAAATCCATTAGAACAAATATTGTAACTATTGGCATGATATTTCTGCCTTTTACAACAAATTCATAACATTTATTCCGTAAGGAACAATAATCATAATTTTTGTTCCAATAGAATAAATATTGTATAAATAATTTTTCCTTTGGAACAAATTTTATGATGAAACTTGTATTCTGTTACACCCCTCCCCCTGAAAATCAAATGGTCGTCCGCTTAAGACGACAAACCTACAGACGCGGTTCCCTTGTCACAAAATATCTATCTGGACATTTATCTGATTAGTATAACTGCGCGGGTAAGTTAAGGCAGTTTTGTGGGCGAAACGTAAGGGGGGGATAACTCTGCATGTCTTTTTACGTCATGGTGTGACGCATAGCAACGAGCAAGTTGGCGTTTAGTGGAAATTTTTATGTTCTTGCTTTATTTTCTCCTAACATGAAGTATAACTATAACTGATATTTGTTCACTGTGTCATAGAAATAATAAAAACACTTATTTTTATGACAAATTATGAGAAAATTGTGATTATTGTGCCGTTGCGAAGATAGCGATAAGCTCCGCCCATTTTCCATATAAGGAGAATCAGCGTCAAAGTGAAGCTTTCATCTGGCAAGCCATGTGTGTAAACTAGTCATGCAGGTGATTCCCTGAAAATTTGTTGATGAAAAGGTAAGATTAGTTTTAAAGTATCGAGGTAACGATACAATGCAGATACGCCTCTGAGAAGTACATATGGATAAGGGACAGTCCGCAATTCACCACTTCCTTGTCACATATCACCTGTGGTTCGAGTTAATTTTGTAGCGAATACACGTTCTGTCTCACTCAAGGCATTCCACATTTACCCTCTCTTCTTGATCACAAACCGTTTTCTTCAATGATTCTTCAATCAGGCACCCCCTCCTTTTTCATTCCTATATGTGTAATGTAGCAACCCCCCCCCCCCCATCAACCCATAGCAGACTCATTTTTCTGGTAAATTTACAAATACTAAAACAGGTTTTTCATACAACGTAACAGAGATAGAATCCAATTCATTTTGTACCAATTCCACTTCAAACCTTGGGTGGTTTGCTTCTTTTCCCATTCTCGGCCTCAATCCTTCTCGGACCACAGGGGCCAGTAACATGTTACCGGCCCCTGTGTCTCGGACTGTCATACATTGGTGCCTTCGTGCTGATTATCGTTCACTTTTCATAATCGTTCACTTTGGTTTCTTCATATTGTTCTTGAATGCATTTTTTTTTTTACTTCACAAATTCTCAGAATTTTTCAAGCAAAATGCTTGAAAAGGCCATAATATGATCCTCACCCGACCTGATTTTTTTTTTTTTTTTGCCTGCTTAAAAAAAATTTTATTCTGATTTTGTGTCATTTTGGGTAAATTTCTTTTAAATAACAAAATAACGAAGTTATTTATTGTATATTTTGCATATGTGCATTTCGATAACTGATGTCTCTTCAGTGCAGATCAAATCAAAACATTTTGAAGTCCATGACCAAAATACATATAAAAGCTTACAGAGAAAATGACAGATTTTTAAACCAAAATTTGATAAAAAAATATGAAATAAAATTTGCCAACCGGCCCAAATTTCGAGAAAATATGGATGAGAATAATAATTATTTATTATGACCTGATGACTAGATTCAGATTGTTTTATCCCATGTGTATGCTTTTTAAAATATAGCATAAATGGCAGGGCTGTACATCCAGTCTAAATATGTTTTATATAGGAAATCAGTTTTCAGAGAGGCAAGTTTTAGGGAGTTCCCACTGTATCCGGAAGACAAGCTCTAGTTTAAGTTGTTGATTTTTTTAAATTTGTTTTCATAACATTTTAATAGGCCATAATAGCATTGCTAGAATTTTGTTAGTTTGAGTTATAACCATTTATTGTAAATGTGTTTAAACTATTTAAAATATTGTCAATTGTCTAATAATTAAAAATATCCTAGATTATCGTCCCAACCTGCCTCAAAAATTATTTTTTTTAAGTTAAGGCCGATTTGGNTACAAAAGTTTGATTTGATAAAATTGAAAATTTCTCTATATATTCTATATCAAATTTTGTATCGATAAATACTGATAAAGTAGCGCATGCGCATTATCGATTGTCGTTGATTGTTGGCCATGATTGGATGAGAAGCTTGGAATTATTCAGTATGGCCTCATTTGGATGGGCTTGTAGTATAATAAGCAAAATGCTTGGTCGGGTGAATATCCAATGACCAAACCCCATCCCCTGAATTCTTAATTCCGAGTTATGTATATCTTGTTTCAGGGGAATTTTAATTTGTATATAGGTATAAGTTATGGACCAAATTCGTTTTATAGAGGGATTCAGTTGTCAGAGGGGCCAGTTTTAGGGAGTTCCACTCTTAGTAATGTAAGGCCGTTTTTGTCTCGCCCGCGACGAAAGTCGCGAAAGCGAGACATATGCGTGCAAAGTATGACAACGGCGATGGTGTTAACTTTTACTGAATGCAGGATATTTTGAAAACCCTTTGATGTAGGAACATCATATTTGGTCCAGTGGTAGTACCGATTTTTACGTGTTTAATGCCTGAAAAAACATATAAAATCATTTAAGGTAAAATAGTCACATTGAAAAATTTAAAGACCGAAGCAGACTGGACTTATTGATTCTTTACTTTTGTTTCGGCAACAGCATCTTCACCTTAGACTTTTCATAAAACCGCAAGAAAATCTCTGTGTGCTATAAATAGATCACGTGACTACTTTCGGTTTCTACATATGGACCCAACCTTCAGAAAATTAAGATAAACCCGTGACATGTTTATATTATCATTTTTACCCAGATATATCATTTATTTCTTATGATTTCCGTAGCGAGAAAATGTTAGAACCTGTAATCACCTACCAGTTGGAATTTTACAGTAGACCACCTTAACATACCTGCGTGGGTAAATTCCGGCTATATTAAATAAAAACGGTATTCCAAATTGTATACTTTTATTTTGCGGTATCTGGACACTTCCAGACCCAAGTTCGAAACTGTCTAGCAATACAAAATAACAATAATATATAGCTAATTAAAACAGTTGTTATGTAAACAGATTAGTGTCTAAAGATATTAAATAACTCCATCCGGCTTTCAACGCGACAAACATATTTTGAACAATAGAAATAAATGAGAGAATAATTGAAAACGAAAGAATAAATAGATTAACTCACTTGTCACATTAACACTTAGAATTATGTCTAAAACGTATCATATGAAATGTCCAAAGAGAATATTTAATGAAAACACTTAATTTAACTTAAAATCCAAAATGTCCAAATATTTCCGGGTTATATTCTCTCGTCCTCCACTAAACTCGGTCCCCGAGTTTTAAACTTTATCGTCTCGGATATCTTCCTCTGCTGCGTATGGCCCTAAAACCGGCAGGTCTTTGTTGCGGATAGTCTATTGCCGAGGATTTAAGTCCCATATTTTTATTACCGGATAGTCTATTTTTGCTTATTTCTTCCTCCAGATCTTCTACTTGTCTTTTTAGCATACGTTCCTTCATTTGGCTATTTTTAAGATCTATCGTAAGTCTGTTGTTAGATTGTTCCAGTTTATGATTTTCGCTTATGAATGTAAATGCTCTTTCTTTAACCACCTCAAAATCTTTATAGTTAGTTTTCAAAATATGTAAACGTCGTTCTAAGTCTAGTTGTTCGGATTTGAATTGTTCATTTTCTTTCTGTAAATTATGACTTTCCATAGCAAAGTCTGAATTTTTGAATTTTCAATCTTGCATTTTCATCTTTAACTTTCTGTTTTCTGATTTTAAAGTTTTCAAATTGTCGTCCCTAATTTCTTCAATGACCGCGCAAGTAATAGTGGCTAATTCGTTATTGTCGATTCCAATGAACGGAAATTGCGATTCTTTCTGCTGTTTTTGTTGAATAAATTTTCTCATTCTCTCAGCATCACGTTTTAATTTTGATTTCGATTTTCTTTTTATACAATTGTGAGAATTTCGTTTTGTAAAATGTCCAAACATTCTAGCGAAATGTCCAGGATTCCTGCACTTGTAACAAATTAAACGAATAGCATAGCATCGATGGTACTGAGAGAAACAGATCTCCTTTCCACAAAATTTACACAAGACATCTGAATGTCCAAATGGTCCGAATGGTTGTCCACTTCTTTCTGACTGGTTATTCCATGATCTGATTCTGTAATTTTGCCACTGACTCATTTTGATTCTCACGATTATTTGGAAAACTAACTATCTGGTAGAGCTAGGTACTGGAGATCGTGCCGCGGGTTAACTCGACCAATATATAACCGGGTAAATCCGGCTATATTAAATAAATACGGTATTCCAAATTGTATACTTTTATTTTGAGGTATCTGGACACTTCCAGACCCAAGATCGAAACTGTCTAACAATACAAAATAACAATAATATATAGATAATTAAAAGGTCAATTGTTCAGAGAACAATTGCAAGGTCTTTCACCAGTTTTCACCATGATCACATGTTTAAGTTTGATTGTGTTGTCTATTTCAGTTCAAAATGTATTGTAAACAAAAGTTCTGATCTTTATTAGTCATTTGCTCAACGGTTGCTAAGGACTTTTTCGAAAAATTAGCTTGTTGCTAAGGACAGGAAAGTCACTTCCGGTTGGCAATGTCATTCATTTCCTCTTTACAACATTACGAAACTATTTGCCTATGGTTGCTAAGGACTTTTATGGCAAATAATGTTGTTGCTAAGGACCTTGACCTTTGACCTTGACCCCATTTTGTCGGCCATATTGAGCTGAACAATTTATCTTCTTATAGTTTCTTTGTATCTTTAATAGTTTTTGAGATACAGACAAAAAACTCTAAAATCGGACCCCGAAAAATGGTTTTTGGCATAGGTCCAAAATGAATGGTCCAATCATTTTGGACCCCCAGTGTCAAATGTAGACCTCAATGAGACAAACATTCTCTCAAATACATTTGATCATCTATCTCTTACAGTTTACGAGTTAAAGCGATAACAAGGCTTTGTTATTCAGAATTTTATATAAAGCTCGATATGAAATCAGCTTATTGTTGCTTACTTTTTATTGTATGTGAATAACTATTTGTGGACCCCACTGGAAATAAGCTTTATAGATTTCGTGAGTCATCAGAATGCAATTTTGCATTTATATACACACGTAACATTAAACTTTTTGAAAATCGTATTCAATCGTAACCATCTTTTAATATTTCAATTATTTCTTTTTACCACTGTAAGATTTTAGAATTCAATGTAATGTCTTGTCTATTATGTCATGTTTATGTACATAATTATGTGTTATTTGATGTTTGTAATGTACTTGATATTATGTCTAAATAAATATCTATCTATCTATGGGCTGATAATGGGTCTGATATGAAAAATTGCATGTTATGATATTGTTATCATATGTTCCAGACTGAAAATACATCCCCGCGATTTCAAATGTTGAATTCCAGGAACGCAATTTGAGTTCAACCCTTGAAACGTTGAATTTATAAGACAACATTTTGTTTGTGAATCATATTCAAACATGAATTGAAAACAAACAATTCGGATATGTTTCAAATTTTAAAAAAAAGAAAAATATTTTGTTCAAAAGATAATTTAAAAAAATCAGTATTGTTTAGTGTAAAATATATTGCAAAAATGACTTAAAATAAAGTTACAGATTTAGCGTGTGATATAATCCGGAAGCAGTTGATAACAAAGTTGTGAACAATTTGAAGATAGTTGGACTAAATATAAAATATCGACAATATTATCAAGAGGTAAAATTTACTGTTATCTTATATAAACATATGACATCAATCCTGTTAATTAAACAATTTTTACACAAGACGAAATTCAAATTTTGCCACCAAAGGATTTTCTATAAATCCTGTAAATTTTGGTTCAAATAGCTTCAGAGGTGTTAGTTGAGATTGTCAAAATATGATTTTTTCATAGAGCTCAATGTTTAACTTTGTGCTTTGCGCTAGCAGCATGCGTGTCAAATCCGTACAAAATGAGCATTTCCGTTCAGAACCCTCAACAGATCATTTAAGTAAAGCTTTAAATTTGCTTCAATAGTTTCATAACATGTTTTCCCTTTTGGTGCAATGCTGAACTATTATCCGTGTTGAGAGCCATGTTTTTGTCCGATCCGAACAAAATTGGCAATCTTTGTTAAGATCCTTCCATAACTCATTCCAGTACGATTTACTTAAAATTTTGTTTAATGGTTTCAGAGCTGATCATGAAAAGGTTTTTTATTTCTTTAGGGGTCAATTTTGCACTGGCGGCAATGTTTTGTCGAGTCGGAATAAATGAGCATTGTTTGTAAAACATTGCTGTGAAGTTTGGATAGATTTTTTCTCGACTATTACAGAGATAAGAGATGATCAAACGAAATTTTTTCTCATAGAGTTCCATGCTTAACTACATTATGTAATTCTAACAGATAACATTGTAAATAAATACATACCGTATGGTTGTTCAGATTATAGATTATGTCATAAAAAATGTAACACCTTACCATATAATGATTTGGGAAATAACAAAAACAAAAGAATTCTTTAAGTGATTTCAATCACTTTTTGTTCATTGCCGTACAATTATTGTCAACTTAATTTCTTTTTCCTTTTTACAAAGATCTTGAGGATTAAATTACTGAAGTTTAGTATCAATTTTATTAAAAAATATTATTCCAAAGCAGTCGTTAATTGTTTGAATGGAAATAAAAAAAAAAAACAATATTTTTTCTAATCATTATTACATAATTTTTTTATTAAATCAAGTTTTTGTGACGCAGATCAATTACTAGAAGTCTAGTCATGACAACTAAGAAACCATAGGGTAATTTCTTGTTCGAGGCCCCAGTTCTTCATGAAAAAAATCTAAACTTGTGCATGTTCAGTTCCAGACTACACCATAGACTGCATTTTTAGGATGTTTGCTGGTTATGTTTATGTATATCTGTCAAATTTTCGGACCATTTAAAAGCTTAGAAGATTTTTTGCCTATTTTTTGTCCATCATTTCATTTAATACATCTTTTGGAGCATTCTGATGAAATTTTATTCAATTGGTATTATTTTTTCACATTCATTATGGGATAAACATTGCCCATGTTAAACCTATGAAAAATGCAGAGGATTTCAGTTTCCCGCCCTCTTTTGAAACACTTTCCCGCCATCTTTTGAAACACTTATTTCTCAAATAAGACATCGATAACCTATCAATTTTTTTCTCTCTTAAATTGCTTGTTTCTCAATTTCCTAGCAAAAAATCGCATTTAATCAAAATCCTTGTCATTTTAAATTGTCCAGCGAACATCCTTACAGAGGGACCATGTCTTTCCATTTGCAATTTTGCTCTGTCATTAGGCGATTTTTCGAAGCTAAAATTTCACAAATTATAATAACATATCTAAATTTACCAAAACAAATATATACTTTTGGATTTGATCTGCACTGAAGAGACATAAGTTGTCGAAATATGCAGAAACAAAATTTACAGTAACAATTTATTAAGCAAAAGTTACAAGATTGACATAAAAAGGTTAATGACCTTCTTATTGTTTTAAACTGAAATAAATTAAGTCAAAAAACATATGTTTATGCCGAAATCTATAAAAAAAACTAATAGTAAATAAAAGGTACCCAAAATAGTCAAAGTACAAGCTAGGATGTGTAGTGTACCGGCATTCTAGTCTTATAATTCTTTAAATCGATACAACTATGAGAAATTAGATAGACATGCACACATGACCTTCTCGTTTAGGACTGACACTGTGATGAAAATTTAACTTATAAAAATAAGATAAAAATGGTAAATAAACATTCAAATATAAGATAACACAAATGGTAATGTAGGCACAAGTAAAAGGTAAAATAGACAAAAGTGTACAAAATATAAAGAAGAACAACAACTCTGTCTATCTTTTTTTTTCTCCAAAGTTTTGTCTATTTTTTACGTTTTGATTGTGGCCTTCTTTACTTCTTTCATGTGTAACATACGGCAATCTGGCAGTGACAGTCCTGCATGTTTATCTCTTTTATACAACTAGGGTATTTTTGTTTCTTGAGTAGAAAATATATAAATAAATTCGATAAAAAGGCTAAAATATCACATTAAGTCTCATGACTATAATGAGTTTACTATACAGGTTAATCATGAATTTATTGACCGGCACTAAATTTTGAAACTAATTTGTTCAAGAAAACAACGGCAAGGAACAAAGCACAAGATTACACAAATCAAAGTCCAGAGACAAGGCAAAAGCAAGAACACCAAAAGACGGAAGACCAAAGACACCACATGCCTACAAAACACTCGAACGTTACATATACAACACAAAAAACTAAAGCACTTACAGTGTGAACTCTCAATAAACAAGAGTGACATCAGGTGCCCCGGAAGGGTAAGCATGTCCTGCTCCGCACACAGCACCCGTCATAGTTAAATAACCGAATAAAGCATCGTAGGTCTTCAAAAAAGATTTCTCATTTTGACTTGATCTGAAAAAAATAAGATATCCTCCAGCCAAAAATCGTCGCATTGATCCATTTCTTTTCTTTTTCGTTTATTTAGGTTTTTTTTTTTTTTTTTTTGCTCTGTGATCAATTTTCATTTCTCCGGTGATATCAGCCATAATATCATTGTTTTAAATCACAGGTAATTTTCCTGTTACATGTACCTGTGCCACATTTTCGTAATTATTAAAATTACCTTTTCATCTATAAGTTCAACAATTCTTAAATTTGATGAATAACTAAATTCCGAAGTAACTGTGAACCTAGTTCCGTTCCTCATATGCGCATTTCGACAACTTATGTCTCTTCAGTACATATAAAATCTAAATGTTTGGAAGACCATAACCTCAAAGATATTGAAAAAATGAGAGAGAACAAATAACCAATAGAATCTAAATTTAAAGCCAGAATCAGCTAAGGACAGAGCTTTGCATGATTGATATACTCCCTAGTTTTCAACAAAATTTACAAAAATTTAGATACTGTATCTATCGGCTTTCGGGTCAGCACCGACGTACGGACTACTGGGCTGGTGAATACCCTCGGGGACTAACAGTCCACCAGCAGATGCATCGACCTAGTGGTAACAAATAACTAAATACCGAAGTAACTGTGAATTTAGTTTATGCATATGAAGTGTTGACACCAGAATGATCGTCTGTCCTTGAAGCAATGGTGGTATTATTGCTTTGTAAGTCATATGCATGTCTGGTTTCTGTATTAATAGACTCAACAACTTCCTGTATTTTATTTGCCCCCCCCCCTTTTCCCCAATCCTGAAGCACTGTTACTAGATTGTTAGACAGCCAGTTCATGTTGATACCTTGAATGGTGTTTTTATCTGATCTCTCTAGTATTCTTTCGTCAGTTCGCTTCGACTTTTAAGTCCAGACTCTCTCATGGTAAGGAGTTGAAATTTTGCAAAGAATATCGTTAGTCACTTCATAATTGATTAAACAGAAGATAAAAAGAAACATCTACTATAGTCGAAAATTTCAATCACATACCACATTTAACAGGGAACAGCATAAGAAAGCACTAATTAGGGTTAAACCTGTTAAAAGGTACACTAATCTCCTTTTCCTTTTTCCCGCTTCACAATAGTATAAAACATACAAGTAATATCTAATAAAAGAAGACACCATTAAAGATCTTGAAAAGGAAAGAATAAGACAAAACGTTATTTAGAAAGATGGGTCTAGGAATGCTCGACACTTGATTACAAGCTGTATTCGAGTCACACCATAATTAGATTCTATAAACAAACGAGTTAAAATTCTTGTCGAACTGCGATAAAAGGTAAAACAAAAAATATATACACATATCAAAACATAAAAGATTAAAAAACAAGCAGACAGAGGTAGGGATTGGCCAAGATCATCGACATTAATGTCTTCAAGGGGCCGTGAAAGAGAAACAATATGGCTGAGAAATGAAATATTACGTCACAAAAATAAATTTGATGTTTATAGTTTAGAGTAATTGTTTATAGGTAAAATAAATTTGACGTTCATTGTTTAGACAGTGGAGCCCAATAGTTGAAGAAATCCCCCCCAAATAGGTAGGGGGAGGAAATTTAGCCCTCAACACGAAACAGAAATTAATCAAAAGAACATAACTATCGAAAAAGTATTGAAATAACAAATAAAATGTAAAAATAAATAAAAATTAAGATACCAGTCCAAGGATTGTACATTAAACACTAGTTTTTATATTTATACCTTTGGGGTTTTGGGTACCCAGAGTGAATATAATCTGTTGTTCTAACTGTTGTCGCTGTTGTCGTGAACTGTCAACCTGAGTAAGGACTGTCACGCTCATTTATTTTATAATTAGATTCTACATGTTCCTATCTTCTATAAAACCTCTTAAATGTGTACAATTTACGAAATATGTAACCTTGTTGTAGAAGTTTGGATGTCAAACCGTCAAAAGTAGAACAGACGCATCCGAATCATACCAGTTGAGATAAATATACCCCGTAGGGTGGTTTTAGAGGAATAAAGGAAATTAGTTATAGTGAAAGCGAAATGCTCCCTTGAATCATAAATTTTAGTTTTAATTCTACCAGACTCAACGATGATAGCAAGATATAGAAACGAGCAGTATTAAAAATCATTTTTGCTTAATTGAGATTCAATTCTTGTGGGTAAATCAGGACGTCATAATTTAAAAACGGGGATTGTCAATAGAAAGGATATCGTCGATATATCTGCTGTTGAAATAAGTTTATTACTGTTTAGTGCCTTTCCAATTTGTAGTTTTTTTTATAGATGACAGAACAGAAAAATATCTTCAACGAGAAATGCACAGTTCGTACCTACAGAGGTTTCCGAATAAGCAACTTACTTAAACTTAAGTACGAACTTAAAAGTTATGTATTTAAATGTATTTGGATTATATCCTTTTCACCATGAACCGAAGCCTATATTTTTCAGCCTAGGTGAGGGAAAAGTAAACGCCTTTGGAGGTCATACGATGAGGATAAAAATTATATTAAGGATGTAGTAAGGTGAAAATAAATAAATCTACAATTTTAAATTGATACCATAAATGGGAAGAGCTTTTGTAAAGGAATAAAATCAGCCAAAAATATTGAAAGGTTATGGACCTTCTTTTCAAGATATTGCACATTTAAAAATTGGCGGGAAAAGCTCTCTTTGACTTTTACCTTAGGATAACATGGAAACATTACTGATTTCTTTCACATGGATGGAAAATCTACAATCCAGTGAAATGTTGCTTACTAGCCTTATATGACCTATTGAAGACTTTGATGACTAGAAAATTGGGTGTAATTGGGCAAAATATATTACATAGTAATAATGGGTAAAATCCGAGAAATCCGAATGGCATTTAGGAATTTGAAAAACCTCACCTTACTACATCCTTAAAAGACACATAATTTGCATGGGTTTTAATTATATTTATTCATATTTTTCCTCTTCGATTATTTTGTCAATTTATTTTACTTGAAGTGAATAAAGTAGTATTGCAATGATTTAAAAAAAACCTTTTTCATTTAATCGGAATGACTTAAAAGTCAGCAAGTATGTTTCAAATATGTTTAAATTATGTCTTTACCATATTTATCCTGTGTAATAACAGTATCGCTAGTTAAAATTTGCAATTTTAACATATACAGTATAATATTGCATTGGGGGTCATCTTGATGGTGTGCAAATCTGTCAGCCAGAATATTACAAAAGACCACAAAAATGTAAATACTAGTTCTTGTTGTCTTCAAAAAGACCCGATCAGCATTTTTCATTCAATATGCAAACAGCTCCGAGGAACAGAAAGTGATGGCAATAAATAACATTGTTTTGGATAAGTTGTGTCTCAATTGGTGATCAATTGAATTAAAACCATAGTAGAGGATTAGGAAACACTAAAAAATCACTAGAGTTTGTAACGCCTGTCTAACTATTACTCCTGGACAGCCGATTATCATGGCCTGTGCTTTTCATTCAAAATAATACTAATACAAATTATAGTTCTGAAAGAAAGATGATAATTAATTAGCCTTGTAAATGTGTGTTTCAGTGCCAAACTATGTCATTGAAGAAGTATGTCGAAATTTGGACTTTTAGTTGACCAGTTCTTTTTTTTTTTATTATTTATCATAATAACAAATGGATTTCACCTTCATGCTTTTTCCAGTTTACGTCGCTATTGTACTACCATGTTGATTGCAAGAAACTGATCGTTTCACAAATGCTTAAAATTATTCCTTGTGAATTTAACCATTACCATGATGTCAAAGGACAAAACCTAATAGTGCAGGGATGACACCAAACAGAATAAAAATTATGATAGGCGCATTTTTTGACGGTCATAGACAGGTCTCAACTTTCGACGAATTTAAATTATCCTTTTGACCTATTTCACTTGAATTTTGAGCTTTGAACTTTGAACTTTGAACTTTATTCAATAAATCTCAGTCGCAGTAACTGCGAAACAGGAGACAAAGTACAAATAACACATATGAATAAATGACATAACAGAGGATATAACTACAAATAATAAAATGTAAGTAAATTCAAATCAATGTTATAACTGATGCAAGGTATAAATTAATGATGATTGACAAGAAACACGCCCACATATATGTAAGACTCTAAAACGCGGTGGTACGCTAAAGTACGATGGCCACGCCAAAGTGCGAAGGTCTACACTAAAATGCGATGGTGAACACGCTAAATTGCGATGGTCCACGCTAAAGTGCGATGGTCTATTACACTAAAGTGCGATTGTTTATCCACATTGTGACATCAAACTTTACAGCTATGTTGAACACGCTAAATGCGATGGTCTTCACTGACTGACTATAATGTTAAAACCGCTGTTCATTTTAAGTCCTGTAATATTGAAGTACTCGCCAACCCGAATAATGCAGTCGTTATGTTCCATTACTACGATCGCTCCTCGAAGTAGGAGAGAGCTTGAATATGGCTTGTAGACCTATCAGCTTTCACATATAGTTCGGCTTATTGTCTTCATTATCTCTTGATTTGATCTGTAGTGAAGTTACATAAGTTGTCCAAATGACCGTTATTATGAAGAAACTCAGGTCTCTACATTAAGGCTTCCCTGACTTGCTCTGGAATTGAACAACACTTAGTGAAATTCAGCACTGGTTGGACAAGTAAAATTCATTTCGGACAAGCTTATTTGTTCAATGTACAAATATAAATAAATGTTAATGAGGATGCCTGAAACTAGAATTTACAGTAAATTCGGAATTTCGTAATTTGTAACTACACAGTACCACGTGACAAATGCCTCTGTCGGGTTGTCTTAGTCCCCGATGGTATTAGCCAACCCAGTAGACAGTATTTCGGGACTGACCCGAACACCTGAACCCTGATTCCACAAATGTACCCAAGTATAACAGCGTATCAAAATACTGTACTATAATCTAACCCACCGACGGACCCAGTCATGCAAATAGAAGGTATTCGAATGAGGTTCAAGGAAAATTAAGGGTTTCAATTATCTATAAGTTTTGTCTTTAAATGTGAACCCCTCCCCCCTTTCCGACAATGCTCAAAAATTATAGCCTTATCTTACTTTAGGGAACCCAGTCCTCTAGAACGGTGATTTTTTTACATTTACCACATTAGGCTTTGGTTAGGGTAAAGGTAAAGTTTGTTAGTGGGATAGTGCTAGCCTGTCTTGGATAGAGTCGCCTGAATATTGAGTAAAGCTCCTTTTATTTATTTTTTTTTTCACACATCTCTGAAATTTGGCTTTCAAATGCATATTTACTCTCCAGAAATGTTCATTTGTTTCTCCTTTTCCTTCCCCCCCAGGAACAAAAACCCTCATTTGGAATATTAGACTTAGCCATGTTGCTTTCGAGCGGAACGTCTTAGTCAACGTCACAAATACTTATCGTCATGTTGCATTTTTTTTTCATTTACGTTTTTGCAAACATACGGTAAAAGCCTACAAAGTTCTATAATATTAAAGGATAATATAAATTGTACGGTATTTAACAAACTACTTTTTATTCGTGTAAATGATCATTTATTACGATTAATATAAAAAATATTGGGGATTAATTCGTTCTGTATGGAAGCACAACACAATTTATTTTTACACAACACAATTTTTTTTAAATTACGTTGGGTTAATGCCACAACCAAGTAACTAAATTTTTTTGAAATTCGGGTTTTGTGTTCAAAACATTCCCTAAATCATCCTTCACAATCCCACAAATTTTTAGGTTTATATCAATATCAGAAATATTTCTAATTACCAAAACATCAATCAATTATCTAATTAAAATAAAATTGTTGGCGGCCTCATTCCAATATCTTCAGATAACTTATTGAGCAAAATGTAATGACAATTGTTTAATTTGAAAATATTATGCCAAAACCAAATACCTGGAGATAACAATTTTTGCAAAACAAAAAATAATTTAACAATACATTTTATTTGTAAGTAGAGATAACTGTTTGTTGCATTCACTTATTTAATTTGTATATCTATAAATAACATGCAACAACCACTGTATCTGGAGATAATTTGTTACAGCTGTTAACTACAATCAATTCCTGAAATGTCAAAAAGCCAGTAAATACTGATAACCTGTTGAGTCATTAACACTT